>PVKM010050160.1:0-10776 GCA_004027735.1 Carollia perspicillata
TGGGACCAGCCCATTTTGTGTCTCCGCCCCTCCTACCAGTCAGGACGGATGTGACTTCTTTAATTCTGTAATTGTTCTGACTGTTACAGTTCTATTCAAGTCGATTTCTAACAGTCCTGAGTGATGGTCACCCTGGTTTTCCGTTGTCATGTTACGTTGTGTGCAAGGAGGCGATCCACATTTACCTCTGCTGCCACCCTGACCAGGAGGCTACAGTCTCTTTTCTCCCTGCAGTTGGGTTTCTTCGAGTGATTAATAAATTTAATCAAAGCTAAGACACTCTCTGCACTTTTGCATTACCTCTATCCCTGCAGTAAAGATGAAATAGTCCTTTTATATTTTTCCTCATATTGGGTAAGTAAATGTAAAAATGGTAGGGAGAAATCCAAATGCATTATAATTATTAACCAAATGGAAATATTATACTGTAGATACTCTGGCAAGGGTTTGGTAGAGACACATTCCTGTGTCAGCAGAAGAGGTGAGATTTAACCAAAGACACTCACGGTCCACGTTACCTGCAGACCACACACAGAGGAGTTCTCCCGTGCCATCTGCGGGAAGGGGTAGAAATGAAACCTACCCTCACCACTGACACGTTCACTCCTTGGCCACCACTAGGAACCTTCAAGACAGGGAACAACTCAAAGAACACGCTCTTTTCAGAAAACTAAAGCCTCACTTTCAAAACCGTAGAACCTACGTGACAATCCTCTGATTGGGCTCAGCTGATTCCTTATGATCGCAGCCCACGAGGTGCTCCTGGAAATCCGATGCTCCTACCACAGCTGACAGCAGGAAAATCACTGTTCTCAGACACTGAGGCAAGGGGCTGGGGAACGCCCTCCAACAGTCTCCACTGGGAGCGGTCTTCAGGGTCCACACACAGGGCTGCTCGGTGCCAAACAGCACACGGGTTTAGGAGGCAGGAAATATTAAGCTGGACCCAGCTTCCCCACATCAGACACGGTTCCCAGAGAAGAGAGGTTGTTACCCGTGGCAAAATCTCACTTGTTCTTCTTCATAACAACGCCAGTGCCGTGAGAGACGTTCTACTGTTCACGCAACAGGAGGCTTGTTTGCATTCGTCCACACCTGACCCAAAAATTCTGTGACAAATATTCCCAAAGTGTGAAAAGGATGAAAAGTGTGGTTGTTAACCTAATTTGCCTGTGTGAGAATGCTTTCAAACGTCATTCGTCTTAAAAAAAAAAAAAGCATTCAAAACAGACATCTCCAAACTCACTTGACAGTTTAGGCAAAGCCCTTGAAAGAACGTGAAAGGCACGGACGGAGCAGACCTAATCCAACCACAATGGGGCTCACATCCTGCTCACAACCAAGAGAACACTCGGCCATTGTTGCTGTGCAGGGTCTTAACCACGGCCCCACACCAGGCATTCCCTGTTACGCCTCTGCACTCAGGACTTGCAATTTTAAAAAAGATCGATAGGATCTCTCTTCTTGAAAAGAACCGTTCATTTAATAAAGAAAACAATACTTACCCTAGGAAAAAATCTCTATGGAGATGCGTGTGTGTTTGGACGTGTGAGAGTACACATCCTGTGAAAGGCGTGCTGAGGACCCTGCATGTGCTGTGTGTGTCTGTGTGTGCGCACAGGCCTTCAGTCGCAGGCCCCTCTGTCGAGCCCAGCTCCAGGCTTCCGCCTCCCTCTAGGTGACTTCCTCGCGTGGTGACCTATGATACCGCTGAACAACCAAGAGATTAAGTTTCAGAATGTCTAAGAACAGAACCATACCAGAGAAAATGGCTTGAACAATCAGACAGGTAAGTTTTCTATCAAGTGGCCATATTAACCAAACCAGGGCACTTTTTAGAAAAAGAGAGTGTACTGTTATTAATTATGCCAGGGCAACAGATTTAAAACAGAATCATTCCAGGCAGAAGCAGAAAACATGGCCACTCTTGAATATGCCTACCAGATAAAACTTTTTTTCAGTTCCAAGAGATAGTTGTGCTATTCTTAGGATGCCAAAACATACAATAAGTCACCTCCTTTTGGGCATGCTATTTCTGATAATGGCAGAATAATAGGAAAGGGCTAAGACCTGAAACACGTAGAATACGCTGTTCGTCCAATAAACGAATACAGGAACTGACAGCACTCTCACGTGCTCAAGAGCTGAAAGGTCACGGACGCCCCGTCTAGCAGACGCGCTGCGCCTTCCAGAGCCAGTTGTCGATTCAGTCACTAAAGACACAGCTACAGGCCCTAACATAATCTGCACACTTTAAATCCAGGGAGAAGGTCAGTGAGAACCTTTGATGAGAATCAAAATCTACAAGATCAACAAATTTCTGATGTGACCTGTAATTTAGAAGACACTGATTTCTTCTAATATAGTATTAATAAGGAAATTTTAAGAAGGTGAAAATCAGTCTGTATATTTGAAAATAAGAGTATAAGTGAATATAATTTTTTTTCAAAATTTTATTTCTTTATTTTTAGAGAGGAAGGGAGGGAGAAAGAGAGGAAGAGAAACATCAATGTGTGGTTGCCTCTCTCGCATCCCCTGCTGGGCACCTGGCAGGTAACCCAGGCATGTGCCCTAGACTGGGAATCGAACAGGAGACCCTGTGGTTCGCAGGCTGGTGCTAAACCCACTGGGCCACTCCAGCCAGAGCGAATATGATGATTTCTTACGTGCACTTATTTGCCCATGTTTTCTCTTCTCCAAGTCCGCTCTGCTCTAATCTGTGAGCCTGAGGCTGGTGCTCTACAAGTCCCAGACCCCATGCTGAGTGGCTCCCTGTTTGCTTCTGCAAACAGGAAGTCCTCGAGAGGCCAAAAGAGCAGAGAAGAAGAGAGAAAAGGGGCTTCCTTCCTGTTTTCCTATTTCTGTCAGTGTCACTCCAACAGCAGCTGGATTTCCAGTTGTGGACACTCACCCATAGATATGCTCGCAGATGTGTGAAATAACACATACAAAAAACATTCGCAGCTCAGTGGATTGAGCGCGGGCTGTGAACCAAAGGGTCGCCAGTTCGATTCCCAGTCAGGGCACATGCCTGGGTTGCGGGCCAGGTCCCCAGTGGGGGCCACGTGAGAGGCAACCACACATTGATGTTTCTCTCTTTCTCCCTCCCTTCTCCTCTCTCTAAAAATAAATAAATAAAATCTTAAAAAGAAAGAAAAACATTCGCTGCAGCATCACAGGTACAAGTGAGGACTGGTGCCGCCCCCACGTGTCCATCGGAGAGGGTCAGCTGAGTTAACACAAACAAGGCAATGATGGAGGAGGAGAGTAACAAAACAAGGACAGGGTCCTATGGAAACCAGACGTCAACCAGGGGACATCTTCATCAGCGAGCACGCAAATGTAAATGTAATGTAACTGTAAATGTAACTCTTCAGTTAAAGGCAGAGATGGACAGAGTGGATGACAACACATGATCCAACCACGTGCTGTCTATAAAACGCTCATTTCAGATCCAACTAAATACACAAATAAATTGAAAGGGAAAGGGTCAGAACAGATATGACACACTGACAGCAGTGACCAAGGACAGCTGTGTTGGCGACACTGACATCAAACAAAATAGACTTCAAGACAAAAAATTACACAGGACAAAGGAAAACCTTATAGAATGATAAAAAGAGTCAATTCATCAAGAAGACATAACAATTATAGATATGCATACACATCCAACAATATGAAGGAAAAACTAATGGAATTGATGGAAGAAAACTGAAAATTCTACAATAATAGCTGATCAGTACCTCCTTCCAATAATGGATAGAAGGACTGGACAGAATAGCAACAAGGAACGAGAGTTAGCACTACACCAACTTAACCTAACATACATTCAGAACATTCCATCCCGTAACAGCACAAACACATTCTCCTCAAGTGCAAGTGGAATATTGAAGGACAGACCATATACAGGGTGGGACAAAGCAGGTTTACAGTTGTTTCATGGAAAAGAATACAATTATCAATAAATAATAATACAAGAATAAACTATTTTGTGTATTCATAACTGTTAACCTACTTTTGCCAGACCCAGTATTAGGCCATAAAACAAGTCTCAATTGAATTTTAAAAGGTTGAAATCAGCCCTGGCTGGTGTAGCTCAGTGGATTGAGCATGGGCCTGTGAACCAAGGGATCTCGGTTCGATTCCCGGTCAGGGCACATGCCTGGGTTGCAGGCCAGTTCCCAGCAGGGAATGCACAGGAGGCAACCATGCATTGACGTTTCTCTCTCTCTCTCCTTCCCTTCCCCTCTAAAGATAAATAAATAAAATATTAAAAAAAAAAAAAAGGTTGAAATCAAAGTATCTTCTCTGACCATAGTGGAATGAAACTGGGAATCAACAGCAAAAGGAAATCTGGATTTCACAAATATGTTGTAATTAAGCAACACGCTTAAAAAAACCCAATGGGTCAAGAAAAAATTACAAGGCAAATTAGAGAAAATATTTAGAGATGAATGAAAATAAAAACACAACACATCAAAATGTAAGACATGCAAAAGAGCAATGCAAAGGGGGGATTTATAGCTGTTAATGCGTACGCTGAAAAAGAAGCAAGATCTTAAATTAATAACCTAACCTTTCATCTGAAGAAACTAGAAGAACAAGAGCAACTTAAATCCAAGGTAAGTAGAAGAAAATAATAAGGTTTAGAGCAAACGTAAGTGAAATAGAGAATAAAACAACAGAATCAACAAGACCAAAAGTTGGTTATTTGAAAAGATCAACAAAACTGATAAATCTTTAGCTTGACTGACCCCCCAAAAGATGACAAAAGCACTAAAATGAGTAACAAAAATAAGGCCATTCCTACCGATCTTACAGAAATAAAAAGAATTATCAGAAAATACTATGAGCATTTGTATGCCAACAAGTCAGACCCTAGGTGAAATGGAGAAATTCTTAAAAACACATAAACCACCAAAATGGATTTAAGAAGCAGAAAATCTGAATAGACTGACAATAAGTAAAGAGATTAATTAAAAATCTCTAAACCAAAAACCTCAAACCTTCACTGTTGAGTTCTATAAACATTAAAAAAAATTTAACACCACCCTTCATAAATGTTCCCAAAAACAGAAGAGGCGGGAACCTTTCCTAACTCATTCTGTGAGGCCCACATCACCCTGATAACAGAGTCAAAGACATCACGGACCAGTGCTCCCCCGACTGCAGATGCAAGCAGTCCTCAGGGAAACAGCAGCAAGTTGAATACAGCAGTGCATCAAACGATCACACACCACGACCAGGTGGGTTTCATCCCAGAAATGCAAAGGTGGTTCAACAATCAAGTATCAATCAATACAATATACCATGTTACTAGAATAATGGAAAAAACAGCCATAACATCTGAATGGATGCAGAAAAAAATCATATGACAAATTCTAATACCCTTTTGTGATTAAAACACACACACGCAAAGGAGGAACAGAAGGGAACTCCCCCAACTAGATAAAGGGCCTCTGTGAAAAACTCCCAGCTGTAACATCACACTTAGTGACGGAAGACCGACTGGCCTCCTCGGTAACGGGAGTAGGACTAGAGCGTCTCTTCTTGCCAAGATAAAAGGCATCCTGACTGGAAAGGAAGAAGTAAAACTATCTCTGTTCAAAAATAGCATAAGCTTATAATACAGAAAACCCTAAAGAAGCCATGCAAAAAACATTAGAGCTAATAACTTAGTGCCGCCAAATTATAGAAGATCAACACACTAAAATTGGTTGTACTTCTATACACATACAATGAACAACCCAAATAGAAAGATAATTTCATTTACATTAGCATCAAAAAGAATAAAATACTTGGCAATAAATTTAACCAAAGAAGAACAAGACATATACTGAAAACTGCGATACATTGTTGCAAGAAAATTTTTAGAAGATCCAAATTGAGCCCTGGCTGGTGTGGCTCAGTGGATTGAGCGTGGGCCTGTGAATCAAAGGATCGCAGTTCGATTCCCAGTCAGGGCACATGCCTGGGTTGTGGGCCAGTTCCCAGTGGGGGATGCATGAGAGGCAACCACATATTGATGTTTCTCTCCCTCTCTCCTTCCCCTCCCCTCTAAAGATAAACAAATAAATAAAATCTTTAAAAAAAAAAGATCCAAATTGATATTCCATGTCCATGAACTGTGAAGATGGCAATCCTTCTCATGTTCATGTTAAGACTGAAATAATTTTCAAATAGATCTACTGATACGAAGCAACTTCTATCAAAACCCAACTGCTTTTTTTACAGAAATGGACAAGTTCATCTTAAAATTCACATGGAATTGCAAGGGACCTGAATAATGAAACAATCTTGAAAAAGAACAAAGACAACTCACACTTCCTATGACTACAAAGCAACAGTTATCAAAACAGTGGGGGACTGGCATAAGGACAGCGGTCACAGGTCAACAGAGTACAACTGAGCATCCAGAAATGAAGCGATACATTCGCAGTCAACTGATTTCCAACAAGGAGCCAAGTCCATTCAATGGAGGAAAGCGTTTTTCAACGAGCAGTCCTTCAAACTTACAGTGTTGGGAGAATTGGAGAGCCACTTGCAAGAGGATATACTTGGACCCCTAGCTCACGACATACACAAAATTTAATTTAAAATGGGTCAAAGACATACATATAAGAGCTAAACCAGTAAAACTCTTAGGAGGAAACATAGGGACAAATTCCTCATTATCTTGGATTAGACAATAGTTTCTTAAATATGACACCAAAAGTACAAACAATAAAGTTTAAAAATAGATAAAAGACTTCATCAAAATCAAAAACTTTTGTGCACAAAAAGACACTATCAAGAAAGTGAAAAGAGCCCTGGCTGGTGTAGCTCAGTGGATTGAGCGTGGGCCTGTGAACCAGAGGATAGCGGTTCGATTCCCAGTCAGGGCACATGCCTGGGTTGCAGGCCAGGTCCCAGCAGGGGATGCATGAGAGGCAACCACACACTGATATTCTCTCCCTCTCTCCTTCCCTTCCCCTTTAAAGATAAATAAATAAAATATTTCAATAAACAAATAAATAAATAAATAAAAATAAGAAAGTGAAAAGACAGCCTGCAGAATGGGAGAAAATAGTTGGAAATCATACATCTGATAAAGGTCTAGTATCCAGAATATATAAAGAACTCTTACAACTCAGCAACAAAAAGACAATCCAATTAACACACATTTCTCTAAATGTCTATTCTAAAGAATATATATGAATGGCCAATAAGCACAGGAAAAGATCCTCAACATCATTAGTCACTAGGGAAATGCAAATGAAAACCACAGTAAGACACCACCTCATATCCACTAGGATGGCTATAATAGTAACCTTAAAAAAAAAGGCAAGGGAGGAGGGAGAAACAAGTGCTGGCTAGGATGTGGAAAAACCAAAACCCTCATGCACTGCTGGTACGATGGAAAATGAAGCAGCCACGGTGTAAACAGTATAGGAGTGCCTTAAAACTTGAACAGAGAATTCCATACGACCCAACATTTCTACTCCTAGGAATATCACACAAAAACCTGCACATGAACGTCACAGCAGCATTATTCATAACAGCCAAAACGTCACAACAACCCAAACGTCCGCCAACTGATGAATGGACAAACACAATGCGGCCTCTCCACATAGTGAAACATTATTCAGCCACAAAAAGGAGAGACTTACTGATACATGCTACAGCATGAACGGGCCTTGAACACACTTACGCCAAGTAAAAGAAGTCAGACACGAAAGGCCACATGCTGTACTGCACAACTGCATCTTGATGAAATGCCCAGAACAGGCAAATTCGTAGACACAGGACGCAGGTTAGTGGCTGCCGGGGTGGAGTCAGGGGGATAGAGAGTGACCTCTTGCTGGATATTGGGCTTCTTTCTGGAGCGAAGAAAATGCTCTGTAGTTAGAGGGTGGGGATGACTGTCCATCGCTAGAAAAGAACTAAAAGCCACTCAGTTACACACAGTGAATTTTTATTTCAATTAAAAACAAAGAACGAGGCAGCTCCATATATATGGAAGCTCTCCAAGATATATTATTGAGTGAAAAAAGCAAGATATAGAACTGCCTGTAATACACTCCCCCTTTAAAAAGGTGGGGTTAGAGGGAGAATATAAAAGCATCTTCATCTAACATACGTTTGCAAAAATATACGAGAAACTGTTACCAGTGCACTGTCTCCAGGAAAGAGAACTTGAGGTCACGGGACAGGTAGGTGTGAAGGGAATTCCTTCTCAAAATAAGCCATCTTGAACAGTTTACATGCCGTACCATACATACACTGCCTTTCCCCACAACGACAAATAAACCTTTTAAAAAGAGTGAATATTTAAATAAAGTAGTTGCAGAAGGAGAAGATGCTGCTGGGAAGGCTGCTGATCCGTGCTGGCAGGGGGCACGGGGAATGGGGGTCGGCATGTGTTTGTCTAACTGTGAGGGCTACTGGAATACCTTTTTAAAAATGTAAGTACGCATTTCCCAAATGGAAGCTAGTACAGGCAGCGCGCTGCTTACGTAACAGAAACTGAAAGGCGGGGAATGTGGTGACAGGCCGGGCCAAGGACAAACGCTAACAGGCAAGCAGCCCTAAGGCCCCCGACCCCGCTCCCTGCACCGCACTCGGCCACCTGGGCCTTCCAGCACCAACAGGTCACCACGGAGCACTCCGGATCGCAGAAGCCTTGAGAAGCCTTCGTGACGACTCAAGGAGAGAGAGGGAGGCTGTGTAAGGCACACGTGATTCCTGTTTCAACTCTTTCTCTTGACTCGGACAGTCTCCCAATCATGCTGCTGTCCTTAAACATCAAATTCGCCAGTTTAACTCCTGGCTCACCAGTCTCCATGTGCATTTAGAAGTGTCGGACAAAAAGAAGTTTCATCTTCATCCATTACTACCTTCAACTTACAACACAACCCACACTCCCTCAGACTGGTGATGGTCCGCTGTTTGTCGGATCACCACCAGATTTCCTCCCCTGGCCTTCGAAGTCATTCCAGAAGCTGCTCGTGATTCTGGCTACAAGGGCAGAATCTTCGGACGTGGCTGGGAGTGAGCACCAGTCCTTCCCGCCCTGTCGTCTTTATTCCTAGAGCAGAAAAAGTAACAAACCTGGGAAGCCCCATGTAGCTGCAGTGTTTACAGTCTGTGACTTAATTTAAGGAAGTGGTCTCTGCAACCTCAGACAAGAATATAAATTTAGACTGAAGTATTTCACCACCAATGCCAGCCTCCTCTGCTAAGGAGCCCACACTCAGAGTGGAACAGCATGTGTGTGTCAGGCGGGCAGAACAACTTTAAAATATATATAAATGTGTCATCACTGCGGGGGGGTGAGGCTGGCACTATTCAGGCCAAAGAAATTTTCTTCTGGTACCACCACCACCTTCATTCTCAAAGGAGTAGTGACTATGAAAACTTTTAAAAAAAATTTTTTTTAATTTATTTTTAGAGAGAGGGGAAGGGAGAAAGAAAGAGAGGGAGAGAAACATCGAGGTGTGAGATACACCTTGCCTCTCGCACACCCCTACCTGGGGACCGGGCCTGCAACCCAGGCATGTGTTCTGACTGGGAATCGAACCGGCAAACCTCCAGTTCACAAGCCAGTACTCAGTCCACTGAGGCACACCAACCTGGGCTGGCCACAACAGCTTTTAGGGAAAGAAACAGTGAAATAAAGGACTTCAGTTTTCTTGGTGAGATTACTAACAGAGCAAGAAACCGCCCTATACCAGGATGTTTGTAATGATCTAATCGATGTCGAGGAATTGAAATCAACATCCTGTCTAAAAAGAGTTCACTAACACTGAGTCACACAGGAAAGAAAACCATCTACTTACTTGCCACTACTACTTCCTCAACACCTCACTCTTCCTGGATGTGTCAATTCAGACCTTGAACTCTGAGATCAGTCACAGCCAAAATTCTAGTGTGATGTCAGATTAATGACAATTGACAGGGAGATAATGCTCTTTTCTCTGCACTGAAGAATAAGACTGATCCACTGAAAAGTTAATCTCAGTGTTTCATTCCCAAAATATAATTAAAATATTATATACAAATTTTAAGAATATTTAACAGGCTGTACCACTTCATACTGCAAAAACAGTTCTGTTTCGCAAGCCGTATCTGTAGACAGATTTCATCAGATAGATGTGTAAAAGATAAAAAGAGAGTGAGATTTTTCTCCCTGCTCCCAAACCAGCTTCCTCCTCTTCTCCCCACCCCCAGTCGGCTGGGAAGCGGGCCCAGATCCTTTCCGAGCTCAGTTTGGAAGTCAGGCCCGGCCTCGATAAACACTCAGCCCAGGAAATGCTTTGGATCGTAGACCACTTAGAATACTCAGTTTGTCCTTTCCCAAGAGGTCTTTTTCAAACTCAGTTTGATAGGCAGTGTGGCAGTTTTACATTTTCCCTGAAACCTCCTAGAACATTTCTGAGAGGGAAAATCATAGCAAACTGCAAACTGCACAAGTGGTGCAGAGAACCGCCACACCCAAGGCCAACACCCTCAGACTTCAGGGGAAAACTATTGTTCGAGTGAACGCCCTCAGCACTTGCTCCCATGGGAATCTGGGAGTGGGGAGGGCGCAGTCTGCACTACCAGCGCCCTGCCCAGTGCACGCTTCCTTCACAGTGCCACCTGCTTCCTTCACAGTGGCACCTGTGCCCTGCCCAGTGCATGCTTCCTTCACAGTGCCACCTGCTTCCTTCACAGTGGCACCTGTGCCCTGCCCAGTGCATGCTTCCTTCACAGTGCCACCTGCTTCCTTCACAGTGGCACCTGTGCCCTGCCCAG
>PVKM010050161.1:0-10778 GCA_004027735.1 Carollia perspicillata
AAAAAGCCAAATAATCCAATCGAAAAATTGGCAGAGGACCTGAATGGACATTTCTCCAAAGAAGATATACAGATGGCCAACTGACACATGAAAAGATGCTCAACATCACTAATCATCAGGGAAATGCAAATTGAAACCACAATGAGACACCACTTGATACCTGTCAGAATGGCCACCATCAAAAAGACAACAAAGAACAAGTGCTGAGGAGGGTGTGGAGAAAAGGGAGCCCTGGTGCACTGTTGGTGGGATTGTAAATTGATGCAGCCACTGTGGAAAAAATATGGAGATTTCTCAAAAAATTAAAAACAGAACTACTATATGATCCAGCAATTCCACTTCTGGGTATTTATCTGAAGAAAACAAAAATGCTAACTTAAAAAGATATATGTACCCATATGTTCACTGCAGCATTAGTTATAATAGTCAAGATATAGAAACAACCTAAATGTCCATAGATAGATAAATGGATAGAAAAAAAGATGTGGTATACACAGACATGAGTATACACAAGTATACATCACACACTCATATACACACAATGGAACATTACACAGCGATAAAAAGAATAAATTCTTGACATTCGAGACAACATGGAGGCACCTAGAAGGTAATATATTAAGTAAAACAAGTTGGACAGAGGAAGTCAAATATCACATGATTTCACTTATATGTAGAATCTAAAGAACAACACAAAACAAAGAAAACAAAACAGAAATGAACTCATAGGCACAGAGAAAAACTGGTGGTTGCCTGAGGGAAGGTGGGTGGGGGTATGGGCAGACAAGGGGAAGGTGATTAACATGTGCAAAATTCCAGTTATAGAATAAGTCATGGGGATGTAAAATACAGCATAGGAAATAGAATCAATAAGATTATAATGACTATGTAAAAAACATAAAAATATTGTTTTATTAATGCAACCTAAGAAATGGAATTTAAAAAAAAGGGTGGGTGGGGTGGGGAGGGTAGTTGGTAGGATACCTTATCATCTGTTCTGAAGAATGGGTCTGTAAAAAGGTCACAGAGAAACATAATGTCCCATGAGGATGGTGAGCACTTCTCAGGGAGGGGACAAGATGTACCCTCATCCCAGTGTTTGGGGCCATCCCTTTCTCTTAGGTGAGCAGGGGAACCAGAGCTGGCATTGGGAAGGAGAAGAGGAGCAGAAGAGCAGTTCTGGATTTGAGAACACAAGGTGCCCCTGATGTGGGAGTCACTCTAAGTCTGCTCACGTGACCTTGAAATAAGGCAAGTTCTCTGGGAGAAGGCCCTATGCTCTTTGACCTCATGAGCGCCCTTGTTTACACCCCAGAATGGTCTGGACCTCCATACTTACAACATGCATCACATATGTAAGTAACTGTGTGTTCAGGTTTGGCTTTCATGCTAGGCTTTGAGGGCAGAGTTCATACTTCTCTCTCTCATAATCCTAATCTAGGCACCTAATACTGAGTATGCACTTGACAAAAATGTGTTGGGTAAATGAACAAAGAATTAATGAATCTCTCATAATGCTTGTTCTTGGGTTTTTGTTGATGGTCTCCTTGGAAGCTCCTATTCCTTACTTGTCTAATTGCACCTGTCTTTTTCCTTCTGCAGTGAACTCTCTGTTGTTTAGCCACACTTAGAGATAGGAAAGAGTCAGAAACATAAAATGATCCCTGCTAAAGAGAACTTCAGAAATCACCCACAGTTTGCTGAAAAGATTTTCTTCCTCCATCCCCACTCCGCTAAATTCCCTCACTTCCTTTCTTTCCATATCCCAGATCTACAAAGCAATTTCTTTGCAAACATCCCTAACTTCCTTTTTTGCATCTCTCTCCTCTGTATCCACTTGGAAAACCACACCTATCTGGCCACATTGCATCTTCTCTGAAGCAGCTTAACATTGCAGGAGAAGATCTTCCTTCCCTTGAAACAGATCAATTGGACTCAGAGACTTCTCCACCCCACCCCACACTGGTCCCAGCAATGTGGCTTTTGCCGTCTGTAGGTCCTGTCAGGTGCTGCTCTATTTCTGTTGTCTGTTTTAGAGGGTTGTTTTCTTGAGGACGTACATTTGGGTGACTTTTCTGAGTATCTATCCTTCTGGACTTCGGCTGGAAGCATTTCAGGGATCAGCAGCTCTTGTACTTTTCAATGTTTTGATCTTTAAGTGAGAAACCTTCCTCTAAGAGAAATCATACACAGAATCATTATTTATAAAAGAGACGAAAGTGGTGCTGCTGTTGTTGAAGCAGCGCAGAGGTCCAGGGTCCCTCCACTTGGGCCAGCCATCGCTCCTGTGTGCGGGGCTTCAGCAGAATCCATCTGAGCTCTCTGCTTTAGCCTAAAGCTTGCTGTTGAGTTTAGGTGAAGAGGTCCAGAGAGGTGAAATGCCGTGCCTTAGGTCACACCCAGGAAGTATAATTACTCTGGAGCTTTTTCTCCCCGGGGCATGGTGCATCATGCTTTTTTTGACCTCTGCAGCCTGACTCTGGCTCCTGGTGAGCTGGACTGTGACCACCACGGCCCCCTACTTGGCCCAAGATGAAGTTCTAAGGTGGACAGACTGACGCTCCTGTGCCACATTCCAGAGCATACAGGGGTCCTACCTGCCATCCCCCCATCTCTGTCTTTTCTAAGGATCGGAAGCTCAAAGCCTCTGACAAAACTGTCTTCTTAGGCCCCCTCAGCTGTCCTGTTTGTAAAACTATTCTCAGTCAGCCTTGCCTTTCATTTCCTTAATCTTAAATTGCATCTAAAAGGGAGAGATTAGAGGTAAAAACTCAATAGAGGACTGAACAAAAGCCAGCTCCCACACTGGATTCTCACACCTAGCTTTGCCTGTTCCCCCTCCCTCTTGTCTGACAGACTGAGTGTATGAACCTCTTCTTTAAAAAAAAAAAAAAAAAAAAACTTAGATTAAAATACTATTTAGAAAAGGTCCACAAGTTTGAAGTCACCTCTGGTTCATACATTAAACATCAAATGTACATTAACTGTGAATTATGGTCATGAAAAGTAAATCCTTTAATGCCGTTTTCTGTGTTCCACTGCTGAAGCTTAGCATTAATGGCCTCTTTGCAACCCTGTCAGTGGGCAAACTTCTTATTTTACAGCTCTCACATCCATGTAGGCTTCCCTCTCTGTGTGCTATAAACATACAGCTACGGGAAAATATTGTAGGGAAGTTTAAGCTCAGAAGCAGACCCACCTGGACGTTTACCCAACATTGGCAGGGGGCCACACCCTGCATAGGGTACCACTCTTGAGACCTGCCCTCTGCCACGCCCCCCACCCCGCCCAGGGTTCAGCTCAATTTTGTTTGCAACATTAAGTTCTAGAGTGCTGTAATTATTAGGAAGGTGTCTAACTGGTGTCTAGATCAAGCTATTGATCAGACATCAGGCAATGGAGAAGCAGGATTGCTCACAAAGGTTTTTTTGCCCCTGGGGACGGCAGGTGCAGAAGCCAGGTATGGTGAAAGTGTGATGAGTGACCATCATTGGGTGGATATGAAAGCCATGCTCTTGCATTTTTTGACTCATCTGATCTGACATTTGCTGCTGAACCAGAATGAACTGAGCCAGGCAAAGAGTAGGTATGACATATATCCAAAGTGTTTACTCTTATGACAAGGACCTTTTCCCTTTGGAACTATAAGGGACCCTCTACAATGGAGCAAAGATGCAAACTACCTGTAAATGTTTTTGCTATAACCTGATCTAAAACCTGGGAGGCCAGAAACCTGCTGGCATGTGGACTAGCCCTAGCAGGTTTTGAGACAAAATTAGGAAAGTCAGAATGAATTAGTTTTTCTCCAACCTAGGTTAAGAGGCAAGATTAAGATAAAGCAGAGATAATGATGGAAAACGATACTAAAAGGCATTGAATTGCATTTCAGTGTTTATGCATTTTTAAAGCTTGCACTAAATCGCACAAGTTATTTAAATACATTCTTTAATATTTATGCTTTGTTGTTTTAATAAAGAGCTCTATTTTTAAATAAAATGCATAATTAAGTGGAACAGAATATTTCCTCTTTGACGTGCTTAATCATACCTCTGGGAAGCTCAGATTATTCCAATTATAAAGTCCAGACACTACCATCTGCCATGTAGCAGCTTGCACTCAGTAGGTCCTCAATAAAAATGTAATAATCAGCTGTTTTGTGCCTGACACAGTGTTAAATTCTGGAGACACGTGGAAGAGAGGGAAAAAAAACCCTGGTATGCACACTAATGGAGCTCCTAATCCACAGAGAGAGTTAGATATGAGTATACAAATGAGTGTAGGCTCACAATATGAGATCAGTACTAGGAGGAATGGGAGCACTGTCTGATGAGAGCTTATCACAGAGGAACTTGTCCTAACAGACTGGAGAGGTGGAGATATCAAGGAGGCTTCTCTGAGGAGGTGATTGTTGAGCTGGAATCTGAGGGATAGGTAGGAGATCACTGGGTAAAGAGAGAAGGCAGGAGAATCCCAAGCATAGCAAGGGGTATATGCAACAGCCTAGCAGTGGGACGGAGCATTGCGTATTTTGGGGGCACTAAAAGAAGGCAAGGATGACTGGCATTGCCTGGGCTGTGGGTGGATGAAGGTGAGGGAACGTGTGCAGGGAACTGAAATCTAGCCCTGCTCCACTTGCCAAGCCACAGCCCCAAAGAAAAACTGCATCAGCCTAGTGGGAAGTGCATCATTTTCCAGCTGAGCTGCCCAGAGGAAGCACTTTTATCTAATTCTCTCTAAAGTGCCCTGAGCACCATGGCCCTGGTTGGGCGTGCATAGCAAGGGGGGAAGAGTGAGACCAGGTAAGGCTGGAAAGGCAGCCAAGGCCAGACACAGAAGATTTGAAGTCCTTGTTAAGGATGAGGCCTTTATTCTAGGGACAATGGGAGACTAATGAAGGGTTTTAAGCATGAATGTGTGTGATGAAAATATTTGCATTTTGAAAAGATCACTCTGGTCGCAATATGGTAAACCTATTATAAAGGCGTCAGGATGTAAGGGGGTAAGATTTTTGGGCAGAAGATCATGAGCTTGGTCTTGGACTACTGAGTTTGATATGTCTTGTAGGCATACTAGTGGAGATATTAAGTGGGCAGTGAACTCAAGCAAATTGCATGTATAATACTGAGTTTTAGTGAATTGCATGTATAATACTGAGTTTTAGTGAACTCAAGCAAATTGCATGTATAATACTGAGTTGCATAATACTGAGTTTTAGTCGTCATAACTCCCAAGTGGAAGTGGCAACTTAATCCATGGATCAATAGGAAAGAGAGGGAAGCTAGCTACAGTAAGGGTGGGGACTAGTGGAGTCCACCCCAGTGGGAAGGCTGGCTTTCAAGTGAAGATACCCTGTTGTCCAAATCAATATCCCGGAGAAGATGAGTACGCTGGTAGATTCAGCTCAGTATGGGAAGACTCCAGAGAAGGTGATGGGCATAGTAAACTTGGCGGCAACACATTGCTTCTCTTGGTGCGGGTAGTGATTTGGACATTTCAGCTATGATCCAGGCCAAGCACTAGGGATGCGTTGGGTATTAAGATAAAGTTAGGACAGAGAAATTGGACAGTGCTAAAACAGAGAGAGTTTAGGGAAGGTTGACAGTCTCAGAAGAGATTAGAGTGTAAATTCTGTCTAGTTCTGAAGACAAGGTGAACACTGGTAGGAAAGGTTAACCTCAGTGTGCTTCTACGAGCCTCATGGGCCCAGTGGATACCCAGCTTAAGGAAAGTAGATGAATTATAGACCCTCAAGTTCAGGTGAGGTTGGATCCCTGATAAACTACTGGGCTTGGTCTGGATCAGGAACCTGGCAGGTGTAAGGCTGCAGGCCGAAGGTCTATAGTAACTACAGGTGGGCAGGACTAGAGATGGCAAGGGCTCACAGTAATAAAATCAGGAGCTTTGTGACTATAAACCTATAAATTGTGGTAAACAACAATTCCTCTGTCTTTTGGGTCAGTTGCTAGAAGCTCTAGGTACAGGGGTGTCTAACCCACAGCCCGTGAGCCACATGTGGCCCAGGGTGGGTATGAATGCAGCCCCAACACATAATTGTAAATTTTCTTAAAAACTTCGTTTGCTCATCAGTTTTCATTAGTGTTTGTGTATTTAATGTGTGGCCCAAGACAACTCTTCTCCTAGTGTGGCCTACAGACACCAAAAGGTTGGACACCCCTGCAGGCTAGAAGCTCTGTCTACTCTGTAAGGAGGAGCAAAGGTGTGTGTATATGTGTGTGTGTTTGTGCTTGTGCACACATGTGCATCTTCTTCCTTACCAGACTGGGATAAATGTTTCAGGAGTAAATAAAAAGTTGGAGTCACCTAGTTCAGAAAAGAGGCCAAGAAGTAGAATCTTTAGCAGTCATTCAGTCCAGCTCCTTATCAGCTGCAGGACTTAAACTAAACTTATTCCTATCAATAATAATGCCAGGCACTCTTCTAAATATTTTGTATGAATGACTAATTTAATTGCCACAATAACCTCACAATACTTCTGGGAGGTCACTTATAATTAAGTACACTTTACAAGTAAGGAAACTGACACATAACTGAGAGGTTAAGCAACTTGTCTAAGGTCATGTAACTAGTAACTGTTCCAAACCAAGAGTCAAATCTAGACAGTCTATTCCAGACCTTCATGCTTAATGTCTGTATCATACTGAATGCAATGAGAAAATCTGCAGGTTCTCAAGGGCTGATATTTAGAAGTGCTTAAAAAATCCACAAAATTCAGTGGGACCAACTTTGTTTTCCTTTCCTCCTAGGAAAATTTGCAGTTCTCATGAGGGACAATGATGATGGAGGGTACTGCAGGGATGGGGATAGTTATTCTGATGTCTAAAGGTGAAGCTCGAAGGACCAAGCCATGCTGGATGAAGGTGACAGGACAGAAGGTGAGCCCGGCTGTGAAATCGGGGCTCACCGGGCCACCTCTCACAGGACATTTTTGTACATGGCAGCTTTCACTACTGACTTCCCACCACCAGCCTCTCTGGTCCCCAAGAAGCACATGTGGCCATCGCACCAGCATTTATTCCTCCAGAGGCAAACGGTGATGTGTGTTGCACTGATTTCTTTAAATAACAACCTTGGACAGGTAGCAATTCCTCTATTCTTTCCAGAAGCCTCCCTCCGTAGTGAATCACAGAATATTGACACTTATTGTGAGCTGTTCAGAGTGAATGAATGAACTAGTTAGTGCAGTTAAAACAACCAGAAGTTTACAGGTGCCTAGCTGTAAAACTTAGTTACAGCATAGGACTTTGTCTAGCTTGACTTTCAGGTCTACTGTCTCAGTTCTAACTGGGTTCACACCAGGCATGCTAAATGACCACTTTGCTTACGTTGATTCCAGGGAAAAACAAAGTTCGTTCTGGTTTGTTTCCTCCCCAGGCCAGCTCCCTGAACAGACAGGCTGTTGGTTTAGCTCAGCTGATGGATCTATCCTTGCACTCCATCCCTGCATTTCCTGAATGCTCATCCTTTCTTCCGCAATTTAGCCACAGAGCAGCACTCCCAGTCTAATCTTCATTTGAAGGTCAGGTGGCTTTCCTTTGATCTAGAGCAAACAGACATGCAATTATGATGAACATAAGATTTTGGAGGGGGTCAATTTCTCTGAGGTCATGTTGAGGGACCAAGTCAATTATACCGTGAGGGCTCTTGTGTGTGTGGCGTTTCTTTTTAGTTTGAATTTATTTCCTGGTTACAGGGTTGGAATGAGAGGTGCAATGAAAGCACCTGGCTACATCCAACCCTCACTTCCCCCATGAAATATATTTTTCCATGAAATATTGTGCTTCAAAAGAGAGACAACATTTGCCTGGCTACTTGGAAGCCCTCGATTTTAGGAGCTGAGCGCAAGAGGTCCAAAGTAGAAAACAAGACCTACAGTAACCTACTGAAATCTTAAAAAAACATATTTTATTTATTTTATTTTTAGAGAGAGGAAGGGAAGGAGAAAGAGGGAGAGAAACATTAACATGTGGTTGCCTCTTGTGTGCCCCCTACTGGGGACCTGACCTGCAGCCCAGGCATGTGCCCTGACTGGGAATTGATCCAGTGACCCTTTGGTTCGCAGGCCAGCACTCAATCCACTGAGCCACACCAGCAGGGCCTGAAAATCTTAATCTGTTGGAAACCTCAGGCTGTGATGGGAACGTGGACGATCATTCTCCTTCTGGACTGCCATGTCCTCTTGCCCTTGTGCCTTCTTTCTTTTTTACATGAAAGGACTCAATGAAAGACAGAGAGTAAAGAGCTGAGATTAGATTCGGTTTGGGCTGCAGCTGAAGGGCCTGGTGCTGCCAACTTCATTTCTACCTCCAGTATAAAAATCAAGGGAAGTCTCATGGTCAGGAAGGGATGCATGTGTTCCTTAGACAAACAAAACACAGAACACTGCAGGGGATGTGAAAGAAGAGCCCTGAGAAGATACAGTCTGCAGGGGTCCACGTGTAGTACTCACAATGTTCCCCGGAGCTTCTCCCTTTCATCCCGTCATGCCCCAAACCCAGAGGTCCCAGAAAGAAACAAAGAGACTTCCTTCTTCCTCTTTTTCTAATTCCTTCAAGAAAGGCTTTGCATTTTTAAAGAAACTATTCTAAAACAGAGAGAACCTAAAATGAAAATGAATAAAATACAAAAATTCATAAGCATATGTGGTGACTCCAAATACAGGTATTTATACAATAAATCATGTTAGCCTAGCTTCATCCCATACCCTGTCTATAAGGTCTGCCCAGAGTCCCTCTCTTTTGGTCCTAGAGTTGTTTTCCCTGTGGTTCTGGGATGAAGTTCCAGTCAGATAAATGTCTGGAAGGCCCTTACAGCTTTTAGTGGAAAGGTGAGCTACCAGCCTCTCTCCAAGAAAGAGGGCACCCCATAACTTGCTCCAGGAGCCCACTTGCATGGAGCAGATGTGAACAGTCTGGATCCACTGTCTGCTAACCACAGGGAAGGCCAAAGGGCTCTTTTTCCCTAGGGACCTTCCACAAATCCTGACCAAGTGTCCATGGCACTGTAAAACAAAACAAAAGAAATTGCAAGCTCGTGCTGCTAATTCAGCTTATTCCAGCATCTCCTTTCTGCAGGTATCAGGTACATCATAGACAAGAAAATTGGGTTTCAGAAATAGCACCTGTGGGAAAGCAGCAGGCACCACTCCCCACCCCCGTCAGCACCAAATGGTCTTAATTAACTTTGGACACTTCCTTGCCTCACACTTTATTCTGAATGTTATTGAAAGTTGTCAGAACTTGTCTCACTTTTTTCCTTTTATTATTAATGTGTAAATACAATGCCTCAGGAGTGTTACTAAAACACAGAATCAAATCCCAGGAGATTAATTTATGAACGCAGCATAGGGTGAAGTTGCATCCTGGCGACTGCAAATTGATGTTGGTGAGAGCCACAAACATCATCCTTCCCAAACCCACAGGGGTCAAGGGGGCTGAAAAAGCAGGGCTGGGGGCAGAGCTGGACTCTTCTGATTTCTGAAATACCTCCAGAACACAAGGCTTGGGTTCCTGTTGGTAGGAAAGGGAAAAGGAAGGCCACCTTTCTCTCATGACGAGGTACTGTGCCCTGCAAGTCTGTCCATCCATTAGCCAAGTTTACCGGCATTTATTGAGTGCTATGCTACGTCAGTCTTACCTCAGCTCTATGGGCATCAAAACAAGCAAAGGAAGGGTTACTGCTCTGATGACCCAATCTCCCTGAGGCAAGTCAAACATAGTCATTTGAAACTATGGGAGAACAAAGCCTGATAAATGCATAGGTTCAGTGGAGAGGAGAGTCAATATGGACTGAAGGGATGAGGTAAGCCCTTGGAGTGGAGGAGTTGCTGGGAAACACCAACCTCCAACATGGCCCAGTGAGTTAAAGATGGGTGCCTAGCGTCCTTCCTCAAGGGCAGGGGAGACTTGGCTGATGACCATCGCGATGGTATCTTCGTTTTCCCAGGATCAGAAGCCAGGCAATCTGGTGGGAAGGTGGGAATTGTGCATTTTTCAGAAGCTGTGCTCTATACAGTCTTGAGAGAATATCTATCTATCTTTGTCCAAAGAGAGTCGATGAGCACCCCTGGCCCGGTATCACTCCACCTGCTGGGAGTTCTGAGCATTTAGAGGCAAGCCCTTTGAATTTGAGGCGTTGTTCTCCTTGGCCAAGGCATTAGAGCTGGGGGCAGGGAGTGGAGGTACCAGTGGCTTGGGGGTCCGACCGAGCAGGCTGGGAGCCTGGGATGGGCCAATGAGGCAGGGGAGCTTGGGCTTCTATTATAGGGCTCCTGATGATCTGTGTGGAGGGCTGGGGTTTAACCCCTGCCCACTCCCGAGTATGCTGGGTGTCCCCACTCCCAGTTCCTTGAGTTCCTTTCTCCAGCTTGCCTCCGGCCTGACCCTCACTCAGCCTTCTGCCTCGTTGCTGGTTCCTCCGTGCTCCAACAGAGAGGGTTTCTGTGTGTCTGTGTGTTTAGCAGAGGAGGCAGACCTTGAGAGGAGGCCTGAGAATGCGGGGCTCCACCTCTCTGGGCTAAAGGAGGGTCCAGAAGATTCCCTGGAGGGAATTAGGACCGGCTGGCTGCAGCAGTGGAAGGTCATCGGCGCGGGGAGCACAGGTCAGGGCTGGGAACGGAGTTTTCCCTTCCTCTACCTCCTCTGGCCAAGGCGCCTGAATAGGAGGAGGCTGCTTGTTTTAGTGCTCATTACCGCGGGCAGTAGCTGGACCCCAAGAGCCCCCACCCAACATCCGGTCGGTGGTTATGGGCGTCGGCCCGT
>PVKM010050162.1:0-10782 GCA_004027735.1 Carollia perspicillata
GTGTCAGAAGCTGGGGGCTGAGGACTGAGCAGTAGCCAAAATAAAGAGCTTGAGTGAGGGCTAAGGAAACACCTGTCCCATAAGTCAGGAGCCCAGATAATTCTGCTGAGCCCTGCTGTCATCCCCGGGAGGCCCTGGGGAGAGCTGAGTAGCAGAGATATCACCTTAACTGCCTGCTCCTTGTACTGTGGGTGAAGATAATTGTTCTGTGGAAGTGATGTCTGACCTCAGTACCTATAATTAGTCATGGGAAAGACCCTAAAGGAGGTGATCGTGACACCCACTCTAGAACTGAATGTTCTCAACAGAGCCCTGTCTTGCTGTCACACTTGGGGGAACTGTTGATGTGACATCCCATTAATTCATATTCTGTAGTCACAGGGATGGAACTATATAGCGCAAGGGAGTGACACCAGGTTAGCAGAGGGGAAGCATCTCATATACTATCAAGTTTCAAGGTGTAGACCTTGAATGAACAAAGAGCTGACCATCAACTTGAGTGAACATGGGCCCCCATGATACCTAACCTGACCCTGTAGTAATCCCTGAGAGGTTTCAGATAATGGTGGCTAGCAGGTTTTGTTTTTGTTTTTTGCCATTTACAATTTTATTTTTTCTTCTTTGTTATCTTGTTATTCTTTTTTAATTGTTGTTCAAGTAGATTTGTCACCATTACCCCCACCACTGCCCAAAGCCCCAGCCATCCCCACCTTCGACCCTTGATCCTAACCTGTCTGGCTTTGTCCTTGTGTCCTTTATACATGTTCCTTGATTACCCTTCCCCCCTTTCCCCCTTCATCGCCTCCCTCCTCCCGTCCACCTTCTGTCATTTGTTCTTTATTTCCATGTCTCTGGTTATATTTTGCTTGCTTAACTTGTTGATTAGGTTCCACTTCTAGGTGAGATCATATGTCATTTTTTTCACTACCTGGCTCATTTCACTTATCATAATTCTCTCCAGTTCCATCCCTGCTTGCATATAGGGTAGGGGCTCCTTCTTTCTTTGTACTGCATAGCATTCCATTGTGTAAATGTACCACAGTTTTTTGACTCACTCATTTACTGATGGGCACTTAGGTTGCTTCCCACACCTGGCTCCTGTAAATGGTGCTCCTATGATCATTGGGCTTAAAAGGTTCTTTTGAATTGGTGTTTCAGGTTTCTTAGGGTATAATCCCAGCACTAAATGGCCTGGTCAAAAAACAGTTCCATTTTTAGTTTTCTGGGGGCATTCCATACTGTTTTCCACGGTGGCTGCACCAGTCTGCATTCCCACCAATAGTGCACTAAGGTTCCCTTTTCTCTACAACCTGGCCAACACTTGTTGTTTGTTCATTTGTTTACGATGGCTTCTCTGACAGGCGTGAGGTGGGATCTCATTGTAGTTTTAATTTGCATCTTTCTGATGGCTAGTGATGCTGATCATCCTTTCTTATGTCTCTGGGCCCACTGTATGTCTTCCTTTCGGAAGTGTCTGTTTAGCTCTTTGGCCCATTTCTTAATTGGGTTGTTTGTCCTCCTGGATTGGAGTTGTGTGGGTTCTTTCTATACTCTGGAGATCTTGCCTTTGTCTGAGGTATTATTTGCAAATGTGTTTTCCCATATGGTTGGTTCTCTTTTTATTTTGCTGATGTTTTCTTCAATTTGATGAGGTTCCATTTTTTTGTTCTTTCTTTTTTGTCCCTTGCTCTAGGGAACACATCAGTGAAAATATTGCAGTGTGGGATTATTAAGTTATTCTTGTTTTCAACATCAAAATATTTTTTGTATTTCCTGATTATAAAAATAACACATCCTTGTAAGAAACACTTTAAACCGTAGAGCCATGAATAACATACAAAGAGAACATTCTCAAAATCCCCACCTCCAAAGACATATACATTAAAGACATATACAAAGACATATACACCTCCAAAGGATATACATTAAATATTTTGGTGTATATCCTTCCTTTGGTGTATATGCTTTTCTGTAAGCATATCCATTATTGTTAAACAAAATAAAAGAATGCATATTGCAACTCTCTCATTGAAGCATAATTTACATATGACACTATATTGCTTGGTTGTACTGAACACTTTGAAACAAACTAACTGTCCATTAGTATGCAAATGGTATATTAAATTTTAGGATGCCTGTACAGTGGAGTATGCTGCAGCTACTAAGAGAGAGATCTATAGCCAATGACCTTGACAGATATTACACTATGTTGTTCAGTGAGAAAATCAAGTTGCTTTTGAAATGCAGCCTTCCAAAGCTTAAGCATTTTCCTCACCATTTTAGCTTCTTTTTTGTTACTTATATTTGGGTGAATGTGCAACTGCCAGATCAGTATGTAGGAGGCCCAGGATACTCATTCTCTAGAAAGTTTCTTTACCATTCAATGGACCACTTGTTCTGGACCAGCTCTGGCCCACTAGCACTCCCCACTGAAATTCTTGGCTATTGTGGGGTTGGCCCTGGGGACCAGCTTCAGCAGGACCACATCCTCCAGTGAAGGCTCCCTACACACTAGCTCAGGCCTGAGCCCTCTGGCACATTTTTCATCACCACTACCACCCTTTATGGAAGGAATCAGACATGCAAATTCTGTCTTATCTGGCAGCAGCCAAAATGAGTTTCCTTACTACCTCAACGAAAAAATTAATTTTGGGCTCATTTAAACTTTCATTTTAGCATCGCTTATTTCAGATACATTTGTTCTACATGACTCCTCTTTCTGAAACAGTTAAAACATTTGCCTGTTCTTCTCATAAGCTAAAAAAATCACTAGTTTGTGCTTACTTTCCATCTGTATGAGAGGCATTTTTTTTCAGTTTATAAAGTGTTTTTTAGCAATAGTAAGAAAGTACGACCAGTTATTAGTTCTTATTGCTGCTCTAACAAATTAATACAACTTCAGTTGCTCACAAAACAGAAGTTGAAAATGAGTTTTGGGCTCAAACCAACATGTCTGCAGGGCTGCTTCCTTCCAGAGGCTCCAGGAGACAATCTGTTCCTTGTCACCTCCACCTTCCAAAGGCTACTGGCATCCTCTGGCTGTGGCAGCATCATTATAATCTCTGTTTCCATCATCACATTGCTCTCACTTCCCACTCAATAATCCTTCATTCTTCTTTTTTTTAAATTTATTTAGTTATTTTATTTATTTCAATTAAATTTTCTAGCCAGGACTATTTTGTATTAGTTTGAGGTGTCCTACATTGTGTTTGGACAATCCTATACTTTACAGGGTCCCCCTGATATATCTAGTACTCACCTGATACCCTACATAGTTATTACCATACTACTGACTACATTACCTATGCTATACTGTACATTTCCATGACAGTTTTATAACTACCAATCTGAAATTCTGAATCCTGTGCCCTTATCACCTATTCCCCAACCTGCCTCCCCTGTGGCAACTATCACTCTGTTCACTGTATCAGTGAGTCTGTTTCTATTTTGTTTGATTCTGTGGATGACTGTTGGTCTTAACACCTCACTGCATACACTGGGGTCTAGGAAAATGGCATTTTTGGTCTCAAAGTGGCCAGGCTGAGATCAGCAGTGGATAGGGTGAATAGCCTGTGCAGGTTTCCATAGGAAGTCAGAAAAATGACTGAAAGGAGGTATGCCTTTGTCCTGGGGAGACAACATTGTTTAGCATGGGGGAGATGACATGGGCCCTATGAATTATTTGGTAATAAACCTGAGTGGGCACTGAAGGGACCACACTTTTCAGAACACAATTGGCTCTAATGGGCACAGGGATACCTGCCTAACCTGCCTACTGTCATCCCTGAGAATTCTCAGCCTGCCTTGGCCAACTGCACCTTGAAGAGAATTGAGTATTTCTCCTTCTTGTCCTAGGGGGACAGAGAAACCTGGAGGTCAGGTGTAGCCCTGCTGTCTGGAGAGGTCCATCGCAGGTGGCTTTGATTAGAGCTCTACCATTGAGCTTAACAGTTGAGGCTACTCACATCTTCCTTCTTTTCCTTAGGTAGTGATTCCCCATTGTCTTCCTTTCATACTCCTGATTGCTACCACCTACAAGTCTCGTCATGGCTTTTCATCAGAAGAATCCACAGTGCTCACCCAACCAACCCCTTCAGAGCCGCAGCGAGACTCAAGGCCTGGAGGCTGCACAGGCACCTGAGGTGGTGGAGAAGGCCTGTGTCTCTCCCGACCCTCCCATGCCTGTCAGTTTGAAGGAGGCTCCTGCTGCTGGTATCCCCAGTGGTCCTGAGAGTCCTCAGAGTTTCTGCTCCTCCTCAATTGTCACCACAGCCACCTCATCAGGCAAATCTAGTGAGGGTTCCAGTAGCCAGGAGGAGGAGGAAAACACCTCAGAGGCAGTTCCAGACCCCAAGAATGTGCTCACAGATGCTCTAGATGAAAGGGTGGCTTTGTTGGTGGATTTTATGCTAGTCAAGTATCATGCAAAAGAGCCAATAACCAAGGCAGAAATGCTGATGATTGTCGGTGAAGAGTATCAAGACCACTTCGCTGACATCTTACTGCAAGCCTCTGAGCGCATGGAGATGCTCTTTGGCCTTGATGTGAAGGAAGTGGATCCCATCCAGCACTGCTATGCCATCATCATCAAACTGGGCCTCACCTATGACGGGATGATGCATGGTGAAAAGGGTGTGCCCAAGACCGGCATCCTGATACTTCTCCTGGGGGCCATCTTCATGAAAGGCAACCGTGCCACTGAAGAGGAAATCTGGAAAATTCTGAATGTGATGAAGTTATATCCTGGGAAGAAGCACGCCATCTTTGGAGATCCCAGTTGTCTCATCACCAAACATTTCGTGGAGGAGGAATACCTGAAGTACCAGCAGGTGGCTAACAGTGATCCTGTACAATATGAATTCCTGTGGGGCCCAAGAGCCCATGCTGAAACCACCAAGATGCAAGTTCTAAAGTATCTGGCCAAGGTTCATGGGTCTGACCCAAGTTATTTCACATATCAGTATGAGGAAGCATTTGAGGAAGAAATAGAGAGATCTCAGGGCAGAATTGCCACAGCAGCAATCAATTACCATGGCCACTCCCAGTTCTAAGGCCCAAGCTGGCTGGTCCTGCCATGCCTATGGAAGTCAAGGATAGTTTCCTCATGCATTGTTTGAAGAGGCAGTTCATTTTCATAGAATTTAAGTCAGCAGTAGTGCCAATAGCACAGTATATGCTTGTGTCCCTCTTTGATATATATGTACCTTGAAAATCCATTCTTTCATTTGGTAATGTATGTTATTCAAATTAGTGTTTTTTAGGTATAGATTTAATTAGCTTTAGAATCTCTGAGTTTATGAAGACATTCCACCTATGTAATGATTTAAGCTTTTGTAGTAAAGGTTTGGTTGTTTTTGAAAACAAAATGTGAACCCATCCATTTTTCATTGTCATCTAGAAAGAAAAAAGCATGGCATTGTAATAGCCATGTCCCTGTATCGGTAAAAGAAATGAGCTTTAAGAAAGTTTGGATAAATCGAGAGAAATAGAAACAGATCTAATTGATATTCAAATCTTGTCTTTCTTAACCTTTTTAGTTCTTATGTATAAAATTAAGTGATACGTACATTATTTGCCTAGCTTTTTCAAGAATGTACATGAAATAAATCTTAAGAAATTAAACCTCATGCTCTCTGGCTGATTAATCCCTGAAAATTTCATTGAACACCTGCCTTTTGGAAACACTGCACCAGTACTGGGAATGTTAGGATTTAAGGAATTAGGACTTGTTCATTGAATTATAACAGAGTGAAGCAATAATCCTTTAAGAACATGGTGTTATCTTCTAGTATCTAAAGGAGAAGCAAAAGGAAGGTGTGAGTAGGTAGGTAGACACTTATGAGACTAAGTGTTAATAGAGTTAGGCATGACAGTTTGGGGCTTTGGGACACTTCAAGTCCTTCAGTGGGAGGTGATTTTACATTAAACTGGCTGAGGGTGTTGTGAGCAGGGAGCAGACCTAGATTGTGTCTCTCAGGGTTGAAACCCAAAGTCTGGAGTGTATACCTGCTGTTAATTCTTACTTTTGGATCCCAAGTAAATCAGACACAAATTCTTACCTGTTACTAGAATGGAGGTTGTCCTGCCTTCCTGTGCCAGTGCAATGGAATTCAGTGCACAAAGTAGTTTCATCTACATATGTCATCTGTAAGGATTTTCAGAGAAACAGAGATGATACTCCCTTGAGATTAAACACAATTAAACCACTGGGCTGGCATTGTGCCATGGCCTAGTCAAGTCAGGGCCATCTTTATTCCAAGGAAAACTTAAGTAAGCTTTACTTAGTGTAAATTTGCAAATGTTTTAAGAAGGCTAAATTTTTGGTTTTGTACAGATGTAGGAAAAGGGAGGAGTGTTACACTGGAAGACACAGGGGAGAAAAAATAATTTTCAATACTAACCTTCTAGTATCTTGCCTATGAATCCCCGTAATAAAAATCAGTGGGAGAGAAACTAATTGAATTATGGAGGCACGTATGGGAATAACACAGACATAAGAGACTCAAAGAAATTATTAAAGAGGGGAACATTTATATATTTCAGACAGATGATTTGTGAAGAATTGATAAGGTAAAGGAGTTTGGGGTTAGGGTAAGCTGGTGAAGAAGTAACAAGGTTTGTTCATATAGCCTTCTAGGTCCTAAATCCCCAGTCTCTACGGATAAGGATGCCTTGTGTCCTCCTGGCATAGGGAGGGCAACTTTCACATGGGAGATTTATATTCTGTTTTCAGGGGGACAAAGGATGAGAGCATCCCTCCTGTAAGGGTTGTTTCTCAGGTACCTTTAATTCAAAATAAGCAATGTATGAATGAGACATACTTGGTGGCAAAATACTCTGATCCCTTATAAAGGGCAGCTGGGAGGGAAGTGAAGAGCTGGCCCTTGACACAAATTCTGGGAAATTTGATTTCCATGCAGCTGGGGAGGACATTCCCACACCCAAATTAAAGAACATAAATTCTGAGAGGAAGATTTTACAAAAGTTTACTTGCTGAGGAACACTTTGTTCTGATAAGGTAACACTAGACCTGATTTAGCTATGCTCTATAGCACTTAGGTTTTCTAAGAAATCCTAGATTTGGAAAACCCACTCACACGCACACTTATACACAGATGAGGGTGGTAGGATTGGGGATTGATATAATCAAAGTGAAACTTCTCATCCATTAAAGTTTTAAAACACACCAGACACTTGTGCCATGTGCTTTATAGACTTCAGCACATTCCAACAGTCCTGCGAAGGCAGGGTTTATCACACCAAAATCACATATGAAGATCCTCTAGCCCAAAGAGGTTATGCTTGTGCTTGATTTTACTTGTCTTGTGTGTGACAGCTGGAACTAGATCTAATCTCTGAACTCATCTACAGCCCATTTTATTTCACTCTTCCCACTCTAAGTCAGGTATTCATTCTCATTTATTTCCCTTCTCATTGTTAATGCCTCTTAGAATATAAAAATAAGGATGTTGTAGCCAGGGAACTTAAGGCAGTTTTAAGGAAGGAAGGTTAAAGTAAGTAACACAGTTTGGCCATTGTGTGTGGGCTTCATTTAACTAGGGATGTCCACCGAAAACCCCAGGGTCCCTTGTGAAGTTGCACTGCCTAGGGACTGGAAGTTTTGTCTAACTTCAGTTCTGTCTGTATTATAGTGTTCCTCCACAAGATCTTTCCCAGGGTGCACTCTTATCCAAACTGGAACCTGACCTGCTGGCTGACTCTAAGCTTCCTCTGAAAACTGCACCTTGCTCCCAGTGGTAGAAACAGGCAAAATTCACTGGTCCTCCTTCTTACTGAGAGCATTCCAACTCCCTAGTGGCTCCATCCTTCACTGTGTACCCTTATGATATCAATGTCTTGTTCCACATAAAGAGTAACTTTGACATTGAAATTTAAACATGGCCTCTCTGTGGACATTTCCATCACATTATCAGAATGTTTCCCCTAAGTCCTGGTGAATATAGAATGATAGATCATAGAACTCACTATTTTGCAGATATAAAGTTGAAGTTGGTGAGCAGGTTTTCAAGCCACTCCGATATTTGCATTGGAATTGTAATGAGCCTTTTCTTTTCCTTTTTTTTTTTTTGAGACTGACCACTGAACACATATAAATATGAGGTTACCTATGTGGTTAATGACCAAAACCTCCCTCATAAGTGATAGTTGAAGAAAGATTCAATAACATGGAAATCATTGTTTAGGAAACATGTAGTAATGATTAATTTCCTAAAATCCTTGGGGATTTTCCAGGGGGGAAATAGAGTTTCTTGACAGGCATGCCATCTTTGGTCAGCAAGCTTAAAAATAATTCAGTGACCTTCTACAGCCTCTTGTCTAACTACTGGTTCAAGGGGTAATCCTAGTTTTTCCTTGTGCCTAAAGGCACCCACACTAGTCTTTTATCATCTTGAAGGTGGCAGAAACACATAGGTTTTTTTTCTAGGCAGACCAATGAAGAAGAAAAGTTCCTACCCTATTCAGATTTTACAAGTTATTGCTTAGGTCAATGAAGAAAGCTACTACGGGATGCAGTAGGTGAATCATCCCAGCCGATATTTTATAGGATCCTTTAGAAAAGTGGACGTGAGCCCATGTTTGTGAACAACTGTCACATAGTACAATCTCAAAAACTTTGGAGAATCACAAGGAAATTTGGCCACCTTGGCAACTCTACCAGGAAATAAAGAGGGTGGTTGTCACAAAATTCTAACATCAACATTCTATTAAGCACCTATTTATAACAATTTATGGGGGAGACTGCAAATGCTCATCCCCACCTTGTTTTCCTTTCCTTCCTGGGCCCATGGGGAAACTATAGTACCAAGTTCATTCGTAGTTGCAAAGGCTGCTATGGCCAGCCCTTGCCATTGATCTGTGAGCAGAGACACTATTTGTCATTTCCAGCCCAAAACATTTGACATCCAGTTTCCCACCATCCACATTTTAATTGCATTAATTAGTAAACACAGAAATAACATGTTTACAGTTGACCTACAAGAAGCAAGTTGTCGGGCCCCATGTCACCTCTTAGCACATAATGTTTACCAAGCCACATAGAGAAATAGACTTTTATTGTATTACACTGTTCGTATTTTGGGCTTTGTTAGATCATTTAGCAGTAACTTTTTCTTTTTAGAACGCCTCTCCTGTTTCTGTTTTTAGGCTTATTTACATATTTTAAATACTAAGATAACTGCAGATATGCTTGTTGCAAGGCATTCTAACAGGACAGAGAACTGATATATGTCCCCTTTTATAACTCAGAAATGCTCCCCTTCAAAAGTGAACACAATTAACATTAGGTACATATCATTTTAAAGCTAATTCTAATTCTTTTTCCATATACAGATGTGCTATAATACTATGTTTTGATCATTTTCATATACATAGGTTCACTAATCTTTTTTATTCTTTCAGTATTTAAACTAATATATATATATATATATATTAGTTTGGATATATATTGGATATATATATCCAATTTAGATAAATAGATCGGTTAATTTCCTCCTAATTATTGATTATATTTCCCTGCTTCTTTGCATACGTGGTAATATTTGAATGGATTTGAGACATTGTGAAATCATGATTTTACTTTGCTTCACCCTTGTCCAGAAGAAATGATCATTTTTCAAACTTTGAATACACAAATATTCTCAAGCTGTTTTGTCTTGTGATTTAGTTACTTAGACACAAAGTAATCATTTCAGTTCTTGGTTTCAAGCTTTGTTAGATGGGACCAGAACAGTGTTAACTGTGGCTGATATTACCACAGTGCTGAATCAAACACTTCTGAGTACTCCCCGTGATGTCTCATGAATTATATGACTTATCACTGTACTAGGAAGGACTCACCACAGCCTTGTGTGGGCTGCTCTTTCCTTTCCCTGTGGAGCTTTCTGATCTCTGGTACTCTCTCTCAGGAAACCTTGTTGCCTATTCATCCCCAGACTGTCAATGTTATTTCCTCAATTCTGGAAAACCCCAATTTCCACCTAGGCTTCAGGCAGGAAGCTGGGGTAATTATGGGCTTACCTCTTTGTTTTACCTCCCCCAGTGATCATTGTCTTTTCTGGTCTGATGCCCAATATATTGAATATCATCATCATATAGTTTATTTGTCTTTATACTTGTTCCAGACAAGTGGTTAAATCTGGTCCCATGAACTCCATCTTCACCAGAAGTAGAAGTTGTATAAGTCATAAATAAAATCTAAAGTATTGCAACATATAAGTGTCTCCAAAGAATCAACTGAAAAAGATAAATTAGCAATGAAAAATTTCAGTAAACACACAAACGCATATACCTATAAAATTTTGTGCTTTTGAGTTTTTCATATAACTGAAATTGTACAGTAGATCATGTTGGCTTAAAGATTGTCATTTGAAAATTCACTATTATGATCTTAAGTTTGATCCAAGGTGGAACGTGTCACTTTTCCATTTTTTTTTTTATTGTGGTACAGTCTGCAGTCATACAGATCACAGGCTCTTATTCATTCCTCATTGAATGACACCTTATTTGATTCCACGTTTTAGTTAAAAATGAAGTCCATAAACGTTCATATGCTGTGCTTTTGTGTGAGTGTAAGTTTTTATTTCTTCAGGAAAATATGCAGTAAGGACCTTTTTAAACATAAGTGCAAGTTAACTTTATTTGAAACTTCTGAGTGGTATTTTAGAGAGGCTGGACCATTTTGCATTCCTACAATCAATGGATGAAAGATCCAGGTGCTTCACATCCTCCCCAGGGCTTTGTATTTTTAGGTGGTTTTGTTGT
>PVKM010050163.1:0-10771 GCA_004027735.1 Carollia perspicillata
CTCTAAATTTCCAATCCTGAAACCAATACTCTGGTTACATTTTCAGGCTGATACACGGGGGCTCCTTCCGAACCCTAGGGTTTGATGTGGAGCAGTGAACAAGCCTTCCTGGACGGGGCCTGCAAACCAAGCCCCAGTTCTCAGGTTCTAAAAGCTAAGGCTTCCGCCGAGGTCAGAAATCCCGATCAGAGGCATCGCAGGTAAAACCTGAAATAGGCCCCTCACACGTTAACCAGAGCCCTCCGAACCCACTCCTGGCGGCACAGACACCGGCGGCAGGGCACAGGTAGCCACCCCAGCCTCTGCACGCAGAGGCACTGGTAGCAGGGACGCCACAGGCGGGCTAATTAATGGGTCTCGGATGTGTCCACAGTAGGAAGACAGTCTAGGAATAAGCGTGAACCCTAAAAATGTGAGCAGTCACGTTCCACTTTTTATGAAAGGTTAACAACCATAAAACCTAACAAATACTTACAAAACTTACGAAGAAAAGGGGACTATGAGCTTTAATGTAACTCCATGACGGTTTAAAAACAGTGTACTTACCAACGTGGATGTTATCTCTGAATGCCACATCGCGAAGCTGGAATATCAGATGGCGGCTGAATTTGGCATCAGTGCTGGAATCTAAGTTGAAAACGTCTTTGGCTGAACAGTTAACCCCGTACGATTCTCGAAGTGCTTTACAAACGTGCTGAAAAACACAAGTAAACCACGAATAATATTTTAAAATGTGTTTGCAAATCTTCTCATGAGAAAAAGTCAAATATCTTGGTATAACTCATTTTTTAATTTTTTAAAATTTAATTGTATTTTTCCCTCCTATTTTATTTTTATTTACTATCACAATAGTTATACAATTTTATTAAACTGCTTATGCATTGAATTATATATATTTAGGTTATTTACATCTTACTCAAAATCCACAGGCTCTAACAACTAAACGCCTCTTAGAATTTGAATAATTTCACTTATGCATGAATCTCCCCAAAAGTCCCAATAAAAATATTTTTTAATCATCTCTTTAAATATCACCTGGGTTAAACAGTCACTGGTCCTCTTGTTGACCATTTTCGTTTTCAGAAAGTTGCATGATGTATAATTTAAAACTCATATTTCTATGATTCTTTCTCCCTTTTGCTGATGTAGGAAATGAGCCATTTAAGACTGATTTTGATAAGATTAAGTAAAGAATCAGGAGGAAAAAATCCTTAGCATCCACGCGCTCTCTGCCACCCCAGTGTTTGCTGGTCTGTGTTACAAGTGGGAGGTGCACCGGTGCTCACTGTGTTAGTTGTGTTTCCGGTTTCTAACAGTGAGCTGCCCCTCCGTTACCAGTATCACTGCGTTAAAGTGCCGGTGAAAATCCCCCATCTCAACTCCTCGTCGGTCACTCAGAGCCCACGTAATAAACCCTCCCTTTGCGACAGACGTGTAGCATACACCGGAAAAAAAGTCAACAGCTATTAATTATTGAAAACATAATGAAAGTTCCAAGTTAAACTCACTTTAACAACTGTAATAAAATAAGTCCTTGCTTCCATAGCACATATACTAAAATTATAATCAAAGAAGACATTTAAATTTATTTTTGAGTCCAATGATTATTTTAAGAAAACTGTAAATTTTTGCTGTTATTGTTTTTTGAGGGACGGACTTACGTATATTTCTTCTGCTTCAAAGCCAGAAGAAAACTAACATAACGTGATTTTTTAAAAAGCAGCATTTGCGTACAGTTTTCAAATAAATTTAAAATAAAACGTGTAAAGATCCAGCAATAATCAGCAGGTGTTCTCCGCCGCCTCCCAACCCCACTGCGCTTCCAAAGGCCACCTCCTTCACACAACAGAACCCAGCTTTATCGCTCTCAACACCAGGAAATTCCAAAGGTCAGGGGACCGTGAATGTGAACCAAGGACTGTGTGTGGATGAGGACCAAATATATGTGAGCAACACACTCTGATTACCTGAATGATCAAATGTATACGAGTATTTCTCACGAATCACAGTATCGCATGGTGCAGGACAAAATAATTTCCAATATTCCTGCCAGCTCACAAATTCCGATACTATTTCTCATCAATGTTTTCTTACATTTCATCTCAATACCCAGTTTTTACAATAAAAATTACTTTGCCTAATCTTTAACAGAGCCAGCTACTTATAACGTAAAGCAGAAAAGTCCTCAACTGCCTTCTCAGTTGAGCTCAAAAGCTTTCTCAAAGCTTTTTTTTTTTTCTGGATATAGTAATATTACAAAATGTATGAACACGACTAAACCTTCCTCCTCAAAGCAGGAGTAGCAAGAGAAACACAGAATCTATATACTACGTAGGTTCGATTAACGTAATGAATAGCAATAAAAAGAGACAGATGGATACAAGGGAAAAAAGCTGAGTCTGTGGTTTTACCTCTATGAGCAATGCAACCATCTTTTTCCCATCGGCTCCTGGATTGGCAAGTTTGTTAAATTCCAAATCAAAATAGAGCTTGCAAACCGTATTTTCAGGAATCACTTCATAGCAGTGTAAGAGATTTTTTCTGAAATGAATAATTGATGATTGCTAGTTTATATCGTATACCTTTTAAATCACAGAACTTGATCTTGTATCTCCAGATGCTACATGAACTGTTTTAATTACATACAAACATGACATAATGAGAACAAGGTGAAGGGAAAACCACGCACACAGGTTTACGGACGCAGTGTTAAGAGCTTCCAACAGACAGATCCGACTATCATCTTAAACTGGAAAATATGTCCAACTTCGTACTGTTACTTATTCACAGGTGATTCTGATATCGTGTAACACTTCTATATTTGATTTTGGTGTGGCCATGAAGCAAATATTGTTGGCGAACTTTCTTTGTCAAATTGGACCCCAGAATTACATATCCTTGGGATCATCCCACGAACTTTTGAATGAGAATTTTAATTTACATATTTTCACGGGGGAAATAATCTTTTACGAATTAGTTAAAAACATTTGCAACCACCTGACTTGAAAGAGCTTTCAGTGCTCACGTTTGCAGTCACGTTCTTGCTGGCTGCAGGGGGCAGGCCTTTACCAAAGGTCCGGGAGAACGGATGCTGACTGACGTGGTAGGTAAATGATCGAGGTGCTCAGTGGAGTCTGCGGGTTTCCTGCCCAAATCCGGACAAGGAAGCGTGAGGAGGGCACTGTGCCATCACCGGGCGCCCGCGGGGCCATCTCAAACACCCCGGTGTTTGCCTTCCACCACCAGGTGAGATCTTTCAACGCGGCTAAGACAAGGAGGCACCGCAATTCAATTCCAACAGCAACGGGGTGGGACCTAATCACGTGCTTGAGAGCCGTCAACGCCAGCTCAGCCCGTGCTCCTGCCAGAAACAGGGCGGAGGGAGGAAGGGCCGCTGCCCCGTGCTGCCCGTTGCAAACCACTCACCGGGCTCTGTAATGGAACCAGAACTGGACGTAGGTGGTGACGAGGTAGACACGCCGTCCCTCTTCGCCCTCCTCGTGTTCCACAGCGAACACGTGAACATCCTTTATAAAATCAGAGACGCCCAAACATTAATCAAAGGACAACCTAAAATCAGCTGTGGCTATTAAATGTCCATGAAGAACTTACTATTCAAATTTTCAAGCACTGGAATTGGAACACTCGTATTATTAAAAACAACAATAGCCACTCGATCTGTGGCACTCAAAACCCAAGTAATACATGTTCAAGGCAAAAGTAATTAGAATATTCAAATTAAAAAGAAAACAGAGAAATATCAGTTTTCAATCAGTCTCGTTTGAGTTTTAAACTCTTATTTGCTAATTTATGAAATTAAACTGATTTATAAAACAATCTAAACTTTATCAATGAATGTGCTAATATTAGTAAATTCTTTGGTACACATAAAAACGTGTAGTAACCCATTTTTTTTTAATGGAATATTTGTAAGTCAATCTTAAAAGCTTAGAGGAAGTGTTAAAATGCTTAACTTTACCAAGCAACTATAAATTGTCTCTTCTATGAGAAACCGACCTTTCTAAAATGACTTGCTGTGGAACTTGACATAACTGTCTGCGTCTGCTGCCATGAGGAGCTCCTTCCAGGAAAGGAATGCTCCGTTTCCTCTCCTCCCGCTTCGCGAAAGGTAGCTGCTGGCCCTGTACGGGAACTAACCCTCCATTCTCATGAGTGAGAAACCAGAGGAGGACCACGGTGCTTTACCCCTATGAAAAGCCTTGAGACAAATGTTCCAGACCGGTGACTGGTTAAGCCCACCACTCATACTCCTCTCTCTATGTTTTTATGAGTCTGTCAGTATTTTAATTTCCGATTACCTGAATTTGGTCGACACAGAAAGAGCATGAAAGGTGTTTCTCACGTTTCCTAAAGAACTCTGATAAGATCTGAGTTTCCCCTTACCAGGCGAAGAAGGGTGCTCTTCTGAGGCTGTACACAGCATCAATGACCAGAATCACAAGGTATTTATGCCACGTTTCATATACGCATCCTTTCACTTAACAGTTGACCCCTGAACAATGCAGGGGTCAGGGCGTCGACCCCCACATAGTCGAAAATCTGTGTGTAACTTTTGACTCCCTGAAGCTTAACTACTGTTACCCAGCAGTCTGACCACTAACAGACGCAGCCGAGGGACACGTATTTTGTGTGTGCACAGGCACACCTTGTTTGGTCGCACTTCGCAGACGGTGCTTTATAAACCGAAGGCAGGGCCCCGTGCCACCAGAAAGATCGCGACGGCTCTACTGAAACGCCCACTTTACGTGGCAGTCTAGAACCCAACGCACAGCATCTGAGGTATGCCGGCATTACACGCTGTATCTCACAATCGTAAAGCAAGCGAGTGAAAGAAAATATTAGGATAATTATAAAAATGAGTAAACGTATTTACAGTATATACTGAAAGAACAATCTGGGAACCAGCGAACCTGCATGATTCAAACCTGTTCAAGAGTCAACTGTACTTCCCACAGTCCCCACGACGTCCCCCAAACAAATGATGCACAACACACATGTGTTTTGGGTTATTTCTGAGCCCTCCGCCCTCTGTGAGTCTGGCCAGCATGTAGCAGACACTTCTTCCCACTCACTCAGTGTGTCAGAAACCGTTCAAGATAAATCCCCTCGGACTCCAAAGCACAAAGGAGAGAAAAGAGAGATGAACACGTACGCTTTCATACGCTTTCGTGGTTTAAGTTCGAGGGCCTATTAAATTAAGCTATAACGTGTGAGACATTTTCATTTCCTGTTTTTTAAATTCAATTCTCCATTCCCTAATTTCACCCTTTAAAATCTCACTCTCCACTCCTTCATTTCCTTGTATTCCTGTGAGTATTGTTTTAGTTTTACTCTTAAAAACTCATTCTATTACTTTTCAGTCCATAAATACGGTCATTCTTTTTGAAGTGTTGCTTCATTTAAATTTCTGAAAACTAATTGGCACTAGGTATATCATTCCTTTTCATTATTCATATCAATTAAATGGCTAATGATTCATAGGGCTATTTCTCCTAAATCATGTGATACTAAGGTCGCAGTTAAATTCTTCTGGTAGCTACGTGGCCAGAAATAAACATCGACAGTAGATTTTTTTTTTAAGGAATCTTAAATTTCAGTTCTACAAAAAAAGTAGAAGATGAAAGAATTACCTCCTTACAGCTTTTAACGAAATTAAAAGCTTGAGCTTGCCGAGGAAATAGTTTCCAGACAGCGGCCGGGTCTCCTGGCCTGCACAGCCTGGGTCTGTACACCGAGGGCAGTGGGTTCCTCTCGTAACGCGAAGCTTGCTCTTCGATTTGCTTCAGTTTTGCTTCCCATTTTCTCTTCATTGGTTCAGAAGTACGGGGAGACGAAATCCTGTCCCATGTGCGGTTTCTACCAGTTTCTATAAAAACAAACAAACAAGGACATCAATGTCTTCGCTTAGAACACATTTGGTTCGGTAAAACCTCAGAACCCGCTTCCTAGTCTGCTCTCTATCTGATGTTCTGCCCACAGTTTTAATGTAGATGAGATCAGAGCTGGGTACTAGAAACCTGTAGACCCCGGCTCTTCCATCCACCAGTGCTATGGTTCTGGACAAGTTAGTGAAGCTCCCTGAATCCCACTCAACTGCAAAACGAAATCAGTATCTTTTTGAATACTTTATGTAGCTGCCTTGAGGACAAATATGATAAGACGCATGAAAATGTTTTGCAAATTACAAAGCCTCGTGTAGATGTGTTCTTGTATCATTGTGGTTTTTATTGTAACCATTGTATTGCATCAAGTGCTACCTTCTCCAGCTGGTGCTCTTACTACCTTGGCCATCACCCCTGTGCTATTATTTGTTGGTGCCGAGTACACTTCCAGGCTCCCCGGCAGGTTCGTTCTTAGCTGCCCTCTCCTGTGTTTCTGTTCATTGCTCTTACCTCTCAATATAACTGTTAGTTGGGAGGATAACTCAGTGTGCAAATGGGAATCACAATATTGGCTAGTCTTGCTTTAGGGTGTGGATAGGAATCATAAGCATGACTTTAAAAAAAGAATAAATAAGTCTTTACTGATGTCTGTTAATTTAATGACTGTATTTTGTGGTAAGTCGTATGACTTACGACAAGTCGTATGACTGTGTAAGTCACATGACTGTAAGTCATGTGAAGGACTGTATTTTAACTCTTGTTTATTAATGTTTTTGTTTGCATACAATGCTTTCATGTTAGGCATGCCAAGGTAAGGAGGTCAGGCAATCCTTTTCCAATTTGGGATCGTGGTTTATTTACGATGGAAAAAGGAAAGGTTTTTATAAGGCAGGATGTGGGGGTGGAAGCGCCAAGGGGAGTGTCCACTGTAGATCAAAATGGACACAAATTCTTTGCTGTTCTTCTCATCAAGAGATGCCATCTAAGCCCCTTCCCACACTGACTCTGGACTTGGCCATGTTACATCCACAGATGTGAAGCAGAGGTTTAGTAAGTGCTTTTGCCTTGCTCCGGGCCACCTTAAAGTCCTCCCTTGAGACTGGCGTGCTCCAACTCTAGCCTCATAGAGGGTAAAAGGCACCCCAGCTAACAGGCAGCACCAATGACGGTTATGTGTGTTAAGTCATTTTGGGTTATGCAACCACCAAATTCCATCACGTAAGAGTCAGCCCAGGCAAGTTCAGGTGGGACATGCCGAAGCCCTGCCCAGTCAACCCACAGAACTGTAAGCAAAAAAAAATAAATAACCCAAAAAACTAAGCCAGTAAATTTGGCCTGGTTTTTACACAGAAATACATAACTGAGAGAGCTTCCCTCTTCATTACTTTTACCTATGTCCTAATTTTTCTATGTAGAAAACACATACATTAGTTTTTTTAAGTGAAATAATAAATATACTAAAGCACTCGAGGGTAACATTCCTATTTATCTTTGGCAGTGTCTTTCCAGCACTTGTACTTAGTAAATTGATAAATATTCTCTTGAATTTTAACAGACAACTCTCTGACAACACAAACTCACGGACAAATAATATATTCCCTGGAAGAAAAAAATAGAATCACCCTAAAAGATTAAGAGAGGGTAGCAAGATCATGACGTGGTTAGAAATAAAAAAAAAGACATTATTCATGGATTTCAAATTTAACTTCAAACATGACAGACCCAAGCAAGATTCTTCTCTCAGAGTTACAGCTAATCCACATGAAAATCATAAAGTATAAATCAAGAAACAATATAAGAGACATGCTTAGGAAAAGAATGCAATTTCACTGGATTGAAGAGATGGAGCAATTTTTAATAAAACTGCTTTAATTTTTTGGTACAAAGTGATACAGCTCCTTACTGCTAGACTCTTGAGTATTCAATTCACTTTAATCCACTTCACATACACTGTAAAAATCCCCCACGTTTAGACAACCTAATTGAGAAACTGACTTTCTTCTATGAAATTTAATGTTTAATAAAGCCCATTGATTACTTCATGAAGCAAATAAATACAGAATGCAATCAGATGTGAATTACAGCTCTGGTCCCTCCCTAGCCACGTGGGTGGTCACACTCAGTGATAACGAGCAGGAAACGTTTTTTTGATTTCATAAAAATATTGGTACGACCACGAGCGTGTTTCATAACTGAAAGTCATGGAGTCACGGTAGAAAGAGAAGCTCGATAAATGTTAAGCCCTCTCGTTCGTTATTTGCAGTTTGAAGATTCTCACAGCTGGGTGGAGGGTCAGAAGACAACTGGGGCTTGGCCTCCAGCAGGAGGGCTGACAGACAATAGCCAAGGTCATGGAGAACAGGAATGCATTTGGCATTCTGGTTTTGGACGGTCGTCTTCTTCATCCCTATCCTCTGGGAGAACCATTTCAGAAACGCTTTTAATTCCTGCTGGGGAAAGAGTTCTGTCTTTCTTCTGTATAACTGTACAGCAAAACCTTTGCACATAGGGACTCAGCTGCTTTTGGTAAGTTTCCAAGTTCCAAAGACAAATATTTGTTGTATTTGGAAACAGCAGGCTTTAAGAGCTTGATTACTTATTTCTAAACACTGCACCAGAAACTTTTATTAACCATATTCAGCAGGGATTTTATAACTAAAAGTGGTCAGGCTAGAAAAAAGGCAAGCCTACTCTAAAACACAGTAACTGCAGGGGGAGAAGGGACAGTGGGAAGGGAGGTGGGGAAATGACTCAGATGAACAAGCCAAACAGCCCTGATCCCCTGAGACTTATGCCTAGGCTTGCCCGAGTGTGACATGTAGATGGCCTGGTACCAGGGAACAGCTGGTCCAGGGGACACAGGCTTCATGACACTGGCTTCAAGGGAGATCTGAAGGCTGCCTTTGCCATGCTTCTCCCTAGCCCGGCTCTCCTGGTTTCTGTTTTGTTTTCTTTTTTTAAATCTAATCACAAGTCAATTAATTCCCCAACTCCAATTCTTCCCTCTGCCCTGAGAATAGATACAGCGGTATTTTGTGTTTCCTGACAGGTGTGTTCTAGTAATGGTGTTTAGGAATGTTCTGGTACTTGGCAATGTTTGCTTAATATAAGCCCCTTTTATGGCCTCTTGGCACACATTTACGCTATTGCTCCCACTGCTAACTAATTCATAATAAAGTATGTGGTTAAAAGGAATTTATAGAAATATCATTATGTAAGTTTACTTTCCAGATGAAGAACACCTTAAGAAATTAAAGAAAACTAGTAGACTGAATTTCGGTATTCCCCCCACTCCACTTTGCCTGTCTAAGCTTGAAAAGAAGCAACACCCATTTAAATTTCCTAAAAGTCCACAGTGAGGGATAAGACATACTGTTGCAGTTCCTGCTTTGCACTGCGCCCACGGGATCTCCCTTCGGCGGGCTCTCACCGCCTTAAATGCATGTTGATAACTTCTGATAGGGACAGCGATGACTCAGAGCGTCCTTCAGTTCACAGGCTGGCCTACCTCAAGAGAGCAGACTCTTTCCAAATGTAGACCTAAACCCATGACCCAGTGCATTTCTGGCACGGGGTAATTTCCCATGGGGAATGGTAAGGACACTCCCTGCACCCGCCACCCACCTGAGGCCCCGCCTGCCTGTGTTTCCCTCACCTGGCATGCCCGCTTGCCTTTCCCAGTTCCTTCACCTTCGGGGGCGATCAAATGCTGCCACCTGTGAGACGCTCGATGCAAAGAAACTTCTACCACATGGTGACGGACGACAGCCTGCGGTCAGGTGGTGAGCACACGCCGCAGTGCAGACCTAGTACCGTGGAAATGACCGCTTGAAACCTCCACGATCCTATGAACTAACGTCACCCCAATAAATGCAATAAGCATTACATACAAAAAGGAGAAATTACTGACTCAGAAGACAGTGCCTCCAGCCAATTGTCTGATGTAAAGTTTCTGTACACCAAGTACATTGGTATGATTCACGGGAAAACAGAAAATTCCCGCTGCCGCTCTACCGCGGGGGGGCGGGGGGGTCGCTGGGCAAGAAAGGTGAGCACCGGAAGGGTTTGGGGTCGCACACCAGGGCCTTCCTGAAAAACCACCGCAGACTGACCCTGCTGGGGGTCCTGTGGGGCCTGGCGCCAGGTTTACTGCAGCCAAATATCGGTCCTCTCTCAAGTTGGGGGGTGGGGAGGGGTGTCATTGAGAAAGGCCTAAATTTTATTCCTGAGATCCGAGTTTAACTCCCGGAACTCTCCTTTCAGCAAAAGCAAACCCCTTATCCTGTTTAAGCCCGGGTAGGGGCTGGAATTCCCACCTCCAGGGGTTGTTGGAAGGACAAAATCAGAAAATGTGCGAAAACGTAAGAGCACAGAAGCTGCACTCAACGACTGGCAGCCACATACACAATTATCGACGCGAGTTTCTGTGCAAGACGTGGCCCCTGATTCGCGCCGGCACAGGCACCAGTGCTGGGGGCAGGCCGGTTCTTAACAGCCGGGCCCTGATTTGTCAGACTGTCCCGCACCCCTTGATATCGGAAGGGTTCTGCAGCACTTCGTTGTCCATTGCGCTGGCACGTTCTTCAGCGGACGCAACTCGGGGTTCTAGTTCAAACCTAGTACCGTGGAAAGGACCGCTCGGAACCTGTACGGTCCCAGGCACTGTGCTGGTCGGGGAGGAGTTCGCGGCGCCCAGCAGGCGGGGGCGCAGCGGGGCAGCTCAGACTTGGGGGTTGGGTCGCCGGAGGGGACGCCGAGAGTGCCAGGGCGGGTGGCAGCTCGCTCCCTCCTGGCGGGAGTTGGGACTGGGCGTGGAGCCCGCCCCGACTCCCTTCCCTCTACCCGCGGGGCCCGACGCGGCCTTAAGT
>PVKM010050164.1:0-10783 GCA_004027735.1 Carollia perspicillata
CTTAGCACTGTACAGGGCGGGGCAGAAGTAGGTTTACAGTTGTGGGTAAGCGAAACACAGGGTTTATTTTTGTATTATTATTTATTAATTATTATAGTATTTTCCATACGAACAACTGTAAACTTACTCTTGCCCCACTCAGTATTTAGGGCATGCCTACACTTAAAAAGAAAAACTTTTTTTAAAAAAGTGTATGTTTTCATTTCCTACGAGTCAGAACATATTCAAATTACAAAGAATTCACATCAGTTCTGGTTATGAAAGCAACAAACCAGAAATAAGTCAAATGATCAAAAATAGAAGAATAGAAGAATATTACTCTCTGATTTCTCTTCAGATCGTATAAAATCTTTCACCTTTTACAAGAATAGAAGGATAGATTGTGGCACAGTAACCAGATGGAATATCATACAATGATACCACGAGGACTAACTTAGCAACACAGGAAGGGGCTTATGCAAAAGTTTTCAAACGAAAAACCAAGTTTCCATAAAAAGCTCTGCACACAGGCAAAATACATGGAAAATATTTTAAGTGGTGGTGAGATTATGAGTGACATTTTACTTTGCAGATTTTCCTTATTGTTTTTGTAATCTTCTGTGACAAAAAAAATCAAAATGCATACAATTATATGGTGGCTTGTATTTTATGTGTACATTTTGGCTTATTTACCTTGAAACTCTATACCAAATGTGGCAAAGAGCTCTTCATCTGAACTTTTCATCTGAACCCCCAGCAGTTCCTATCACGTGGTGGTGAACCCTAATTCTCTCTGGCACACCACCTTACTTTCCATCTTTCCTGGAAGGCTGGAAAGTGCGGGGCTCCGAGCCCACGAGGAAGGCTGAATTCTGGCAACCCCAGCAGATTAGGCCACTGTCTTCTCTAAGGACCACAAGAGCGAGCACCGGGGAGACTCCCTGGAAGAAGTGTTAGTGGTAACTCTCACTGGCTCCAGACCTCCCTAACGGAGCAGGAAGCAGACTTTATGGTCTCTAAGGGTCTATGCAACTGTTTATTTATACTCTTTGTTGTGAAGGTTGAGAGATGCTCTGGGATAAAAGCAAAGGAAGGCCCAAAATTAAAAAAAAAAAAAGTAAAAGGCATAAAACAAGGGGTGGTCAGGGGGTAAGAGGGGAGAATTTTAAAGTTAAGTCCATGAGAAGAAACCTACAGTACAGAACAAAAAGCCTGGTGACTATGGTAAATAGAAAAACCAAACTAGCAGAGATCTTGCTTCTAAGGTTTGACAGGAAGGATGAGCTGTGAACTGCCTGGGGCTGGGGACGTTTCCACTGATGCTGGTGGTTAACAGTCTTCCAGGACGGAGGCGCAGTGTTGGTTTTCAGTGTGTTCCTGTTACTCTCAACTTGCCCTGCAATTGTATCCTGTTCTTTGTTAATGTGTGTGCATTCTTCCTCTAGATTACAGACTCCTTAGGAGCACTACTGTATGCTTTTTCTATATTGTCCTATATCCGCCTATGTCTTCATTTCCATATATGCTCTAGTGACTAGGAGACGATATGAAAGCCCTCCCTGTGTATAAGAGGAAGTGAGCAGAACAAGAGGTTAAAGAAGCAACTTCCAACCGGCATGCCACAAACATTGGTGTGCCACAAGAATTTTTGAAACATGTGATGCCTGACTATTTAGTCAGGGGCACTGACTTCTTTTCCCTTAGACTGTCAAATGAAAAAATGACAACAGCCAACACAACAATACCCACCCAGTGTGGATGCCCTGTCTTGAACCATAAATGTATAGATCATATAACAGAGAGGCATCTTATTGGTCATGTGACATAATGAGGTTGCATTAGATTGGTTAATTTTTTTTTTAGATTTACTTATTTTTAGAGAGAGGGCAAGGGAGAGAGGGAAAGAAACACAGGCATGCAAGAAAAACATTGACGGGTTGCATGTCCCCAGCTGAGGACCTGGCCTGCAACCCAGGCATGTGCCCTAACGGGAACTGAACTGGCTACCTTTTGGTTTGTAGGCCAGTGCTCGATCCATTGAGCCACACCAGCCGGGGCTGACTGGTTAATTCTTGGTACCAGAAATCCTTATATACAAGTATAGGCACCTGAGTTTTTAAAAAGTTACCTTGGAGCAAAAAGGTAGGTAATTACTATTATTATTATTTTTTGTAAATCAGTAACAAGATACCTATTTTTTTTCTGTGCTGCAAAATTTTAGTAATTAGTTTATGTGTGCCGTGAGAGGAAAGAGGTTGAAAATCACTGGGTTAAAGTAATGAAAAATATACAGCCAGAAGGGAAGGAGAGAGCGTAAGACAGAAACAGTAGACATTCCAGATATAAATTTTCAAGTACAGGATTAGTGATTGAAAAGATGTGAGCTGTTTCTCTAGGATTTGAGACTAGAAACACTTCACTGAGGCACATTTACTTTATACTTAGTACACTTCTATTCCTGGGCAAATTCTTCTACCTTGTTTCTTTTTCATTTCTTGGGCATGTGCTAAGGCAGATGATCCTGGAGTGTTCTAGAAAGGAGTACTCTCTGAGAACACAGCAGGAAGACAAATCACGGAATGGCAATCCACAAGTTGAGTAATCCAGTAACTAATCATGCCCTGGCTGGGCTCTGAGATGCAGATACGCCAGCCATCCCTGTGAAGCCACCTTAAAACAAAAACGAAGAACCCTAGTGTCTGGGTGCCGGTTCACATTTCTAATATGCTGGTCGCTGGGCTTTTAGCAACAATGCTGAACTGTTTTGGGTCAGGTAATGGTGTTGAAGGGATTCAGAAGAGGCCTCCCCAGGATGTGCCAATTTGGCATGTAAATTATTTTGAACTGAAGGTAATCGAGGCCCTGTGGGCTCATAAAAGGCTTGTACCTCTGCCTTCAAGAATCTAAACTTGGGCCTTGCCCGTAATAAGAGTGATTTCCAGAAATCACTTTTTCTGACCTGTTTATAGAGCAGGGCCAACATCCAGTTACTGAACGTCTACTTTTCTTTCTACCTACAAACCACCTTTCTCCCCTCCAAAGCTCTGAAGCAGCTTACGGCATCCTTACTCAGTCATACGTACTTCATTTTAACCTTCTATCCCTGAATCGCTCACGTATGTGAGGTTCCCCATATGAATGAACATACACAATTACATTTGGTCATTTTCACTTGTTAATCTGTCTCATGCAGATGAGCTGAAAGAAACTTCAAGGGCAGAGGAAAATTTCTTCCTCCCCCAGAGTCCTTAGACCACAGCATGATTCAAGGAGTTACTCGGCAATCTGTTTTATTGTGAAACATGGCTTTCACAGAAGTGGGCCTGGGGTGGGACGGGGGCTGGTGTGGGATGTGGTCAGTGTATCAGGCTTTCTTATTTCACTGCATGTACCTGGGAGTTTAATGTCTAATTTATGAGTGTAGGCAGCAAGTTCCACTGGGAAGAGCTCCAAATCCCGAGTGTCTCCTGAGTTGAAAACAGATCAGGATTCCCTGCCCTCTCATCCCCATCCCCACACGGCAGCCGCCCAGAGGAGCGGACTCGTCCATGACTCCGGCCCAGCCAGGGCCCTCGGGACACAGAGTGAAGAGTCATCTATCCCTCGGTCTCTCTGTCTCTCTCACACAGGGCTTTTCACTGGCCGTCACTAGCTTTCCTCTCGAGGCAGCAGATTCAGAGGCGGTCCAGCCAGCTGGTTCCTTAAGAAGGAAGGAGGGCTGAACTGCCCTCATTTGCATCTGCGCAAGGCCAGTGAGCAGGACAGCGTGTTCCATCTCCTTTCACTCAGCAACACGTCCGAATGCAGTTCACGGACCGGAGCGACAGAAACTAATTTTCAAGGGCCAGAGTTTTGCTTAAAAATGAAATTCGAATCTATTACTTTGAGACATTCTTCGCCTCTCGTGTACAGGTGATGAAGGACTCTATTACTGCTACTTCAGCATGTGTCTGGGCCATTTGTCCTATGAACAAATGTATTTTGACTGTCTTTTATATGTGGGGTACCCTTGCAATGCAGTGAGTGGCCTGTGGGGATTTTCATTTTAAAAGGAAAAGTTACTTTCAGTTTCCCCAGGGACCCAATGCAGTGGGGGAAAGGCTCGGGGTTGAGCAGAGAGGGATCGGGAGAAGAGTAAGAGGGCGCACTCTGCACACCTCGCCTCACCCTGTTTCATTCTCAGCCCTGTGAAGGAGTGCGTGCACAGGCACATGAAGAGGCAACACATCTGCCTCCTCTAAGGACAAAGAAATTGCTATTCCAATGGTAAAGTTAACCTGGGCACACACAGTGAGTGGTGGAGCAGGATTCAAAGCTGGCCCCTGTGCTTCCCAAGCCTTGCCCTGGCTGCCTGCCCCCCAGGAGCTGAAGTCCACGGGGTTGATCCAGCTAGCCGAATGACCTTGAGCAAGCCACTAGACATCTCTAGGCCCTGATGAGTATGAGCCTTCTTCCCGCTCTGAGTCAGCATTTCAGTTAGGGCATCAGCCCTGGCAGGCCCTGATAAGGCCTTGACTCGGCTCTTTGTTCTCCACGGCCTTGGTAACAGATGGGCATAAAACTCACAGGCAGCAGGAACCAGTTCCACCCTATGGGTAGATACCCATTCGTCAAAAGTTTGGCCGAAGTTGCATTCGTATTAGTGAAAGTCCAGCACAGCTTCATTAACTGCTTGACACAGAAAACTTACGACATCTGTTGGAGATCTGTGGCCCTGAAAACCTTCAACGTCAGAAAGTGTATATAATGCAAGGAGTACTTCTTGCACCGCTGGCCATTTCTTTCTAAACCTGTCTCCGACTCCGGAAATGATGGCTCCCTGAGCACCACAGGACTTTTTATTTTTTTAGTAGGGAATTCATATTTCTTTTTTGGACTGCGGATTGAAAAAAATCATTTACCAATCGTGTTGACAAGTAGAAAAAAAATGGTTAACATACACTCAAATATTTGTTTAAGTAAAAAAGACATCCCCCTGGCCCCTGGGGAAAAAAAAGAAAAAAATCAGGCCCAAACTGTTCAGACTCTGGAGGATACACACCAGCGCACACCACCGGTATCTTTAGGAGCAGCAAGCGGGAGAGGTGTTTGCTTCAATGTCAGCCTCTGCAAGTTCAGAATGTGTGTACAGGGCACTTGTCTTTCACTTTAATAACAGAGAGTAACACTCTCATCACAAATGCAAACAGAAGATACTTATATTCTCCTTAGGCTTCCTCTGCAGAGTCCCACCGTGCTTTATGACGAACGAGGCAACTTTTCCAGCTGTTCATTCTGAAATCCGGGCCTGCCGAGTTTCAGCAGTGGAATTCAGAGTATGAATCTTGAATTCTTTCTCTGTACTTCACGGTTTCCTAACTGGAGATCTTATCAACCTCCAGCCTCAGAGCTGTCACGCGGAAAAGCCCTAATCTCTCTCCCCGAACCTCGCAGAACAGCGTGTTTCACTGATCCCACAGGGTCAGACCCAAGGGGTGTGTCCTGTGGAGATGGGGTGCTCACCCTCTTCTATATCAGAAGGATCAGAAAATAACTCTTTGAAATGGCATGACGTTTCACTGATTTCTCCTCATCCCTGGGACTCAAGGAGGACGTTAAACCACCCACTTGTGATCACCGTCAGCTATGAGCTGGCTTAACCTACATCTTTCCAGTCTTCTCCTCTCCCAGCTACGCCTGTGGCTTCATCTGTTTCTACCTACGTAGCAGTTGCTTTGCTCCTGCTGAAAAAACGTCTGAAACGAGGAGAGCAAGCTTCCAAGCAGGGCTTTGTTGCCACGCAGGACTGAGTGGGGAACCCAGCCCCGCTACTTGTGAGCTATGGAACTGAGAGCAGGTTCACTCTGCCTCCCTGAGCCCGCTAGTGACAAGGGGATGCGTGTGATGCTGAGATAACACTGTTAGGTGCCTACTACGGGTTTGGCCTATGGTATCTGAGCACGGCATTCATAACCATCCTCCTTTAGGCCAAAGTTGGTGTCGTCCCAGCTTCACCTCTGTGGCGGTCTCTGGAGGGCAACAGCAGCTCACCACACACTCTCAGCACTGTGCTACGTGCCGCGTTACAGAGGCTATACGTTCGAATTCCACAGCAGTCAGCCAAGAGTGAGGCACTAACCTCCCCCTTTCACAGATGAAGAATCTCAGGTTCAGGGATCTGACAGGCTAGGCAGCCAGGAAAGCAGAAGCCAGGTCTGGCTCCCGAAGTGAAAGAGCCCTGGATTTAGGAAAGACCCCAGGACTGGGCAGGCGGAGAAGCATTTGTCCGATGAGGACGGGCAGGGATGAGACCAGGGTGGTGAAGATGTGGGAAGGTTGGGACCCAGAGCGTTTATTTGCCCTACACTCTTTCCGTGGAGAGAAACTACTTGATCAAAGGGCCTGGAAGAACAATTCTGGAGATATTTGATACTTTTCAGTGAAAACATCACCCATGCATCCAAATGGAGTTTTCCTTTATTTCTATTCCACCACGTTTGCTTTTCATAAGGATGTCCTTCCTCCCCCTCCCCCTGCAGCACAAATTCGGCCGCCTAACACTGGAATCGTTTTCTATTTGCTTAAAGTCTTCAAGAACAACCTACGGTATTTTCAGTTTCCAAGTCTGAGAAACTGAGCATGTATCGGAATTTAGAACTCGCTGTTAGAAAGCAGGAAATCACAAAGCCCCTGAAAGCAATACCTCTACGTAGACTCACACCGCTGGGGGACAGCTGCAGGTCTGGGGCCTTTACCCACAATTTGTCGACGTGTGGATGCTACTGCTGAAGACTCAGAAAACCATAAAACTACTGCGAAAGGCTCTATGTCTGTGCAGATATACGCCAATAACGAGGAGGAAGGCTCTTGGAAAGAGTCTTTTCAGTATGGTGGTAACTTGAACAGACCAAAGGGGATGCTGTCTTGGAGGCCTCTGGGGAAACTGTTACACAAGACCCAGTTTCCCCCTGAACTTGGAGATACTGTTTTAAGAAACCATTCATGAGGGAAGGCAGGTTAATCACACGATCTAAAGGTCACAAAGTAAAAACATACAAACGACAGAACCACCGACTTTAGAAAATGTCCTACAATGTGCATTTTATTCCATACAATTATACAAAGTTTATATATACAGGAGGTCCCCCCTTATCCGCGGTTTCACGGTCCTCGGTTTCAGTTAACTGCAGTCAACCATGGTTGGAAACATGAAAAATTTCAGAAATAAACAATTCCTAAGTTTTAAATTGCGCATCATTCTGAGTAGCGTGATGAAATCTCGGTTGTCCCGTTCCGTCCTGCCCAGGACGTGAACCATCCCTTTGTCCAGCCTCTCCACGCTCAGCAGCCCTCTTGGTTATCAGTCCCACTGTTTTAGTCTCGCAGTGCTCGTGTTCAAGTAACCCTTATTTTTACTTAATAATGGCCCCGAAGTGCAAGAGTCGTGATGCTGGCAATTCAGATATGCTAAGGAGAAGCTGGAATGCGCTCCCTTTGAGTCAAAAAGCGTGTATAGGAGAAAACACATAGTATCTAAGGTTCAGTATCATCTGTGGTTTCAGGCATAAACTGGGGGTCTTGTGATGTATCCCCTGTGGATAAAGGGGGCTACTGTAGCTATAACTCTTAAATGTTTTTTCTTTATCAATTTAGTGTGGTGCCTAAATTTTCACTGTAACATGGAGGCATGGGAGGAGTGGAAATCCACACTGAATGCTTTCCTGTGAGTCGAAATGAGCTCCAGGGGTGCCAACTGGAAGGAAATAAAAGTCCTAAATGAGCAGTGTGGCTTACATACCCTTGGCTTTGGTGAATTCAGGCACATAGAATCCATAGTCTCATCTCGTAGTAAAACTCAAGAGAAAATGTTAGTGTTAGACAGATTTCTAAATTGTACAATATTGAACAGAAGGCCACAGTGGGACCTGTTGTTTAAAGTAGCACCAATCCACACCTGATTGTTTCCAACAGTAATCTTATCTTCCTGTTGAATGTATTGTTGGCACTCTGAGTGGAAATCTTTCTGCTTTGGTGAGGATTCCTGGACTGACTAAGCGTACTATGTTGCTAAACTCTCTACAAAGTGTGGCAACGTCAACCTGGGGAAATGGCACATGTAAATCATTGTCGCTCCAACACGGGCTTGCCTGTGTGTGTGTGTGTGTGTGTGTGTGTGTGTGTGTGTGTGTTTCCCCCACCCCGATGTCGCTGGCATTTTGTGGAGGTTTCTGTGACAGTGGTAAAAGTAAATAAAAATGCATTTAAGGGGTTTCATGGTAAGCATGGTGTTGAAAAAACAAAATAAAACAAACAAACAAAAAAAACAACAAAAACATGAAAGAATGTGGTCGCAGCTAAGGAGGTTTTCACATGTTGTTTAACTCCAGTAAAGTCTGATCCAGCATCTGATGCATACTAAGGTTTTCTTCTTTGGCATGAGCCACTTTCTCTGTGGTGGGATTAGAAAATCAAGTCATGAATAGCTGCACTTTGGACACAACGATGGTTTGTACATTTAGGCAGGCAACATCAATCACAAACACAGGAATGAGACGATTAGGACTAGGCATGCTTGTCAGGCATTACTCATTTCCAGACAAGGACCTACAAAGAAGGAAGCCGTCTTTGGCCTGAAGGAGCCACAGGCACAGCAGGTTCTCACAGAGCAGTCAGGAGAACCCTCACCAACACTCCACTCTGAGGATAAAAGGCAGGTGGGTCGGGTGGAGGTTCACTGGCTGTGCGCTGTGGGAGCAGGGAGAGGCGCTGGCGGCGCTGGAGTTAATGACCGCAGACACTTCGGGGTTACAGGCAGTTAACGGTCTGGGAGTTGTGCGCTAACACAATCTCACAGAAAACTGAGATGCCGTAAGTAGGTTTACTGACAACTTTTCAAATAATTTATTTCTGTTGCTTATTAAAAAAATTATCAACATGTTTCATGCACACTTCAGTAGGACATTCTCTTACTATTCTTACAGCAGTCTATTCATTATCAGCATGACATTCTCACCAGATTCTTACAACACTGTCAGACTGAATGAAAGCATACCTTCCAGACAATCAGGGACTTCTGACATGAGTTCCTGTTTTCAAAAGCGATTTTGCCCAAGCATAGGTACATTTAATCATATTTCGAACACTATACCAGATATTAAGAAGGTAGGAATAGGAATATGTAATAGGAATATATATATATTATATATTACACCCTATATATATATATATATATATATATAGTTATACACATACACGCCCCTCTGCTTTGGCTTTCTAACTTAAAGTAGGACTCAGTTGTCCGTAGGAAATAGAAAACATTTTTTTTGAGATCTTCATTATGTACCAGGTTCAAACGAGAGGACCTACTATTGCAAAGAGGAGTGCTATATTGTAATAAATATTTATTCATATACATAATGATTATATTTAACCATAAAAGTTATTTGGGGATTAGAGAGAACTGAATTATTCCACACAGAAGGGGAAAATGCAGACAAGGCCAGCCTTTCAGCTGAATCCTTTCATGCATGTTTCTGCAGAAAGCGACTCTATAGTTGAAGGTGTAACAGTCTTAGATTTCCTGACCATGGGCTCCATTCCTAGAACTCAGCCCAAGCTCTTTGCCACTTAAGTTTAATCCTCATTCAGGGCCAGCTTTAGTTGGTTAGTTAGGCGGCGGTTTTGCTCAAGTTGCTGGTAGAGTTGATCTGTACAGGTCAGCAAGCAGGTTAGCAGGAAAGAGGCAGAAGAGGAGAGGTTAGCTAGACTTGGAGAGAGGAAGTTAACAGAACACAGAGATACCTCCGACACTGGTTACTTGCTGAACAGGTTACCCGTACCCCACGGTCATCTGTCCAGTGCCCGGGAAGGTCGATGGAAAATGCCTGGCAGACTTAGGAAGAGCCAAGACTTCTCTCTTGGTGGGAGGGGATGGGAAGGAAAGGGAGCAACAGGGTATGAAGAGAGAGAGAGAGTGGGTGTTCCTCTTGCACCTCATGAGCACCACTGCACGAACTGGGTCAAGTGCAGTTTCTGGCAACAGCCCGAGGAACCCAGGCAGGGCTGGAGGTGGGCCCAGCATGCCATCTACTCCTGGCCAGCACTCAGTGGAGACTGACAGTGAAGCCTCAACCTGCCCATTTGCGCTTGCCCCTTCCTGGAACCCTTTTCATCCCCCTTCTGGGGCTGACTTTCCTTTCAGGTGGTATCAAGAGGGGTGGCTACCCCTGCTGCATTAATACTTTTTGAAATGCAGAACTAAGCTTCCCGTCCCTGTCCCCCAATCACCAAGATACAGGGTGGAGATTCTGACTCCTCATCCAGTTTTGATACAGGTGTGCGTTATCCGATTCAGAACAGCAAGAGAACAGGCACTTATCTCCACTGACTGAAAATTTACCTTTACTTCCTAAGGATAGCATGTATGTTTGGAGCCAGATGCACGCATATAAAATGAATAAAACCTCAAACTTCCACACGGAGACCGGCATGACATAAATGTTACACATTGACATGCAATCTACTCAAATGGCAAGGAAGCCAGACACAAGAACAGTCTGTATCTGATGGTCCAGGGGACACCCAAACAATGAAAAAGCCTGGAACCGACCACAAAACCCTGGAGGACGCAAGATTGCTCTGAATCACGGTGACACCCTGCATCCAGAAATTCTACTTAATGATCTCGAAAAGCTGATAGTCCTACCGCTGGGGAAAATGAAAATGTCCAGTCTCCAGCTCCCAGGTCTGCTGGGAAATTGGGAAATTGATCAATTCTAATTTTAACTTTCTCTAATAAATGTCGGGAGATGGGGAAGATGCTCCA
>PVKM010050165.1:0-10774 GCA_004027735.1 Carollia perspicillata
CCCCCGCCGAGTGCACATCTGTAAGAAAACTGGGCATTTCTTCCTGCTTGTCTGTGCTATGGCCGTGTGATGATTATTAGCCCAGCCAACCACAAGTACCTGAAAAGGGGGGAGGAAAATGATGCATGGAGCTTCCTGCTCATTCAAGGTTTGGGAAATGCTGCGAGGCATATGCCACAGAGAAAGAACAGGGGAGCATTGTGGTCTCGCAAGGGGATGGCTTTCCAGGGTTTAATGTGAACCTCCCTCCACACAGTCCCCTAGAGAGGGAGGAGTGTCCCACCTGCAGAGGTGGCCCGACACTCAGCTTGCCCGCCAGCACAGGGGAGGACGGAGAGCCTACTGTGAATCTCTACGCTCTGTACCTTTGAACATGTCACTTCTCACCTCTGCGGTCCCGCCGTCTTGATGGGAACACGCAGAGAGAGGATCGCCACGTGCTTAGAGACTTTGATGCCCACACGCCCGTGCTCTAATTTCCGATTGGTCTTCTGAATTCGCCGAGCAATTAGATAGTCAGGACCGGCAAACGTGTCCTGTAGGAAACACGTGTGAGCTCTCTGGCCACCAAGACCTGAAGTTCAAGTTCAGTAGCAGCTGGTGGCCAGTGTGCAGCACAGGTGAGAGGGATGTGCAGAGATTCCCCGAGACACGCTGCCTCCGACCGGCATCGCCTCCCCCGCTGTGTCCGAGTAGGCGACAATCCGTGACCCTACCGAGACAGATTATCATCCCCCGAAATCCAAGGTTGACAGTAGGGTTTGCTGTGGGTGTTGAACATTGTCTAAGTGTGAAGTCCAATTCACGTAACATTGACGAATGAGGCACACGGTGCCATTCACCATGCCGCGCAAGCGTCCCCAGGATAGCGTCCCAGAGAATTTGCGTCCCCCCAAAAGCGACTCGGTCCCCATCAAGCACCCCCTCACCGTTTCGTGCTCATGAGTCCATCGCAAGCCACAACGCGGCTCTGTTTGTGTTTTCACTACGCTGAAGGCTCTAGCTCACCGGCTGGTGTCCCCGGTTTGGAAATGATGGGGTGTCCAAGTGTCCGGGTGGAACAGCTGGCACACCGGTTCTCCCCGATTCGGTTTTCGATTCTCACGTCAGCACAGGCTTGTGTCTTCCCTCCCACCCCCCACCCCCCTGCCCCGTAGAACTGGAACTCTCACCAGGACTGAAAAACCATCGACGGATTCTGCACAGAACGAAAGTTACTGGAAGAAAGGCTATATACGACGTGTGGTCACACCAGCGACGAATGTTCTATGTATGACTGCCCCGAGGCGCCAGATTCTCAAGCTCCCTTTTGGAATTTCCAAGTTTCAGCAGAGGGAACAAACCCCACGCGTGGTGATTTCTACAGAAACACACAAACAACACGATTGTGTCCTTTGGAAGCACAGAAGCAGCCTCTGGTCTGTGGGCTGTGTCCATAGTTTTGGCCTTTTGCAGAATGTCCTGGGGTTAGAATTAGTCAGCAGGTAGCCTTTTCTGGTGGATTATTTTTCCCACTTAATAATACGCTTTGTGTTTCCTCCAGATCATTGCCTGGCTTGCGAGTTCATTTCTTCCGGACCATGGCATGATGCTCCGTTCTCGGGATGGATGACCGTGTGGCAGGGCACTGTGGGCGCCAACCCCACTTTAAGGCAGGTGAAACTTTTCATCCACACGTTTTCTGGGGCTCCAGTGTGGGTTCTCGCTCCTTTGTTACCTGGTTGCCAACACACACGCCAAGCTCATAATTTCCCAGTGGTTTTCTCTCCTGTGATAGCTGCTTGCATTGGATTTGTAAGATGGGAATCCGATAATATCAATTTACCAAATAAGAGGGGGAAAAAGAAGCTTCCGTATGTGACACATTCTTGCCCGTGTGGCTGAAAGAGAGAAGGAAACTTTTTCTCTGTGAAGACTGAGTAGAAAAATATGAGAATCTTGTCTCCACCATACCTGCGGCTCAAGGTTTAAAATGAGGTGGTTTTTAGCCATCCTAAAAATGACCGTTAGCCCTGGCTGGTGTAGCTCGGTGGATTGAGCGCGGGTCTGCCAACCAAACGATCGCGGTTCGATTCCCAGTCAGGGCACACGCCTGGGTTGCAGGCCAGTTCCCAGCAGGGGACGTACAAGAGGCAACCACACATGGATGTTTCTCTCCCTCTCTCCTTCCCTTCCCCTCTAAAAAATAAATAAATACAATCTTTATAAAAATGACTGTCATCTTACTGTGTGAATCCACTGGGATTCTGGACGTGAATAATTTTTCAGTTAATATGAAGAGCCTGCTACCTGGCACTTTTCCAATCCTCCAAATGTGACAAGTATTCTTACCATGCAGCCCTTAAAAATAAACGTGTGGCCCTGGCTGGCGTGGCTCAGTGGTTGAGCCCTGGCCTGCGAGACAGGAGGTGCCTGGTTCGATCCCTGGTCAGGGCACATGCCTGGGCTGCAGGTCCATCCCCAGCTGGGGGTGTGCAGTCCATGTTTCTCTCACACACGGATGTTTCTCTCCCTCTTGTTCTCCCTCCCTTCCCCTGTCTCAAAAAAATAAAGAGATAACATCTTTTAAAAAATAAACATGTTAGGCGTTCTTGTTGTCTTTTCGTGTCTTATGAAACAGAATCAATGCTGTGATTGTTGGGTGCATGCCTTCTAAGTAAATGAGCAAAGAGGAAAAAACCACGCTCCGCACCCCCTGAGCCCTTGATGATTAATCAATCCCGCATTTGCAGGACGGTTTTGGAGTTGGAGGTGTTAGCTCCGGGGCCAGACAGCAGCTTAGGAAACCGCTGGCGTCTCCGGTGGGGGTGGAGAGCGGGAGGCAGGCAGGGAGACGCTTCTGTGTGCGGTGGTGAACGTCGGGGTGAGGAATGGGCCGCGTGGTCGTTCCCAGCCGCGGGGCAGGGTTGGCCTCTCCAGCAGAAAGAGTAAGGGAAGGATACGAAGTGTCCAGGGCTCACAAAGCCCAGATATTAAAGGTACTCCATCATCCTAGTGGTGTACCTGCAGTCTGTTTATTAAAAAAGCATTTATCTAATGGTCTGTGGCCGGCTATGACCAGAAGCGGTCAGCGCTGGCACCCATGCGGAGGGGACTGGAAGGCTTTGAAAAAGGGACGTCCCCCTACTTTTCTCCGCTGCGCTAAGCCCAGACCAGGTGTTCACCTGGAAAGGAAAACTGTGGGTTTTCTGTGCTTCGCACTTGGCTCTGAGCTTGGTTACGGAGAGAATGATTGAGTCTAATTCCCAGCACGGGGAGTGAATGAAGTCAAGCGTTTTTGTTGGTTTCTTTCATCAGGAAATTTTTAGAGGAAGAAGGGGTCTGATGACCGATCTGATATGGAAAGACAATTCCGTGTTATCCGAACAGCGATGATATTTCTTTGCGAAAAGCTGTGATGCCATGGAAAACACAGTCTAGAATATACTACAGAAGACGCTGAATATTATATTACTTTCAGGTGCACAACACAGTGGTTAGACAATCACATCGTTTACAAAGGGATCCTCCTCATACGTCTAGTACACACCTGGCTTTATATACACTTTTTACAATATTATTGACTATGCGCCCTGTGCTGGACTGTATATCCCCATGACTATTCTTTTTCTAAAAAATATTTTATTTTATTTTATTTTTAGAGAGTGGAATGGAGGGAGAAAGAGAGAGAGAGAGAGAAATATCCATGTGTGGTTGCCTTTCACATGGCCCCCACTGGGAACCTGGCCTGCAACCCAGGCATGTGCCCTGACTGGGAATTGAACCTGCAACCCTTTGGTTCACAGCCCGCACTCAATCCACTGAGCCACACCAGCCAGGGCCCCATGACTATTCTGTAACTACCAATTTGCACGTCTTCTTTCCTTCACCTTTTTTACCCAGTTCCCCAACCCCCAGTCCCCTCTGTTAACCAGTGGTTCACTGTTCTCTGTATCTTTGAGTCCGTTTCTGTTTTGTTTGGTGCTTTGTATTTCTCATTAGATTCCACATATGAGTAAAATCATGCACTATTTGTCTTTCTCTGTCTGCCTTATTTCACGGAGCATACTACTCTCTGGGCCCATCCATGTTGTTGCAGACGGTAATGCTTCCTTTCTTTTTCATGGCTGAGTAATATTCCATGACAGACACAGCCGGTCCTTGTCTATCCAGCAGCAGTTCTGGTGTACGTAGGGACTCCCCGTCTGATAACACAGGACGCTGATGATGCTTCTGCGCAGAACCCTGGAACCACTCAAGCCTGCCCCCTGGCTGCACGGTCTTGGCAGGTAGATCCTCTGGGCAGTAAGAGGCATAATTACTGGCTCTCCGTGGCCCTGCCTCCTCCCACAACACACAGTGACATAGCTGTAGACACGCACCAAAAAGATGCCGGAAAGAAGGAAAAAGAGTCAAGTAGACACAGGGAGGGAGGGAGGGAGGCGAGGACGGGGCGGAGGAGGTGTTTATGCAGCCGTGTCGAACGAGCGACAAAGTATTGGAGATGGGGGTCACGTTTTTCATTTTTGGGCTGTGAAATGATTACGTGGTACCATTACCCAGCCCGTGGAGACTCCCGTCCTCCTCTTGTTTATCCACGGAGAAGTGTGGCCACGTCTCTTGTGATTAATCTTGTCTCCCCCGTGCCCCCTGAAAGGACTTCCAGCGGTTTTATTTTTTATTTTTTTGCAGGTTGTGCTTTTGGCCGGTGGGGCCAGAGGGAGATTTCCAGTGAGGGATAACCCCAGCTGCCCAGGTGATGGGGATGCACAGCTCACCTCAACTTGGGGATCTGAAGGCCTAGCAGGAGGTCAAGTTCACCACCGACCCAGGAAGACACGGACAGCCGTGCTCTGATGGGAAACCTGCTCACTCCTTGGCTTTCTCTGCGCCTAGTCTATTGGGAGACTAAAGTCGTCCACAGGGCCCATGGGTGTCCCTGCAGGTCTTTATGATGGAGCGTTATGCCAAGCACCCCTCCTCCCAGCACAGACCCCCTCTGGGTCCTTCACACAACGTTGCTGAAAGACTGGTGGGTGCTGATCCCCCACGTTGGTTCCTCTCCCTCGTCCCAAGAGGAGGAAGACCTCCTCGTCCTTGTCCACTCTTTTCTTCTGATACCCCTGGGGCTGACACTTCTGACCTCGGTCGAACTGCAATCAGATTCACTTGGCAATGATTCCTTCAAAATTAGGAGAAAAGAAGGAGCCATGGTATCGGTCCAGGTTGTTTAGAGAACACCATATATGCGTGCGTGTGTGTGTGTGTGTGTGTGTCCAAACCCACAGAATGGACGACACCGAGATGAACCCTGATGTCCGCCGTGGACTTCAGGAGAGTAACGTGGGTCAGCAGAGGTTCGTCAGTTGTGACAAATGGACCGCCTGCTGGGATGCTGACAAGGGGAAGGATGTGGTTGGGTGGATAAGGGGCAGGCGGGAAGTCTCCACACCTGCCTCTTCATTTTGCTATAAAATTAACAGTTCCCTAAAATAGGACATTTACAGCAAAGTGCATAAAGTCAACTGCTGTATAAAAAAAGGAGGATATGGATTTTGGACATTGGAATGCATATATACAGCCAAAGTTTATCATTCACACATTGTTTTCTCAAAATTGTCTCTTACGCATAGTTAATTGTATAGTTTATCCTCTATCATATTTGCTATAAATAAATATTCTCAGGTCTCACTATAAACAAATCGTTGACATACTTTTGGGTTTTTTGTGTTGCAAAAATACCCTAAAGTGGTTCTAAAAACTTTTGTTAAAATTTAGAGACTCTAAGTTTTGACCTGAATTTTCCTATTCTATTTATACTCAATATTGCATTGTGAAAATTTACCATGAAAGCATCTTTATTTTATGATTTAGTGTGGAAAAATCAAAACCAAATCATCTGTTTCATGCCATGATTTCATTTTTATACTCAAAGCTTGAAGCTCTAAATTAACGACATTCTGGAATACTTTATTTGTCGTCTTGCGACTACCGTGTTAATTAAAGATGTCTGAAGAAGAAGAATCATCGGACTAAACTAGAAAGGGAAAGAAAGAAAAGAAAAGGCGGGGGAGGGGCTTCAAAAGTTCGAGAGAATTTTGAATGACATTCCAACTAGAAGAATTTCCAGCAGTCGGTTAAATTTTATTGCCTGTACTGTCATCTTCACAGAAGTTGCGAAACCTCTTGAGGGATGAATTAAAATGGATTCTTTTGCTTGTCATAAAATAAAGAACATCCTATTTTACCTAAGGGGATTTTCAAAATGACTTTTCAAGTAAAAATCGTAAAACTTTAAAAAGAAATCCAGGGAGGTTGTCGACATCTTTCCTTCCTTCCTTCCTTCCTTCCTTCCTTCCTTCCTTCCTTCCTTCCTTCCTTCCTTCCTTCCTTCTTTCTCCCCCAGGAAATTACATAAGTAACACCTCTGCATAAACTTTGAATCTACCATTTGCTCCCCTAGGCTCTCTTTCCGAGAGAACCGTGGAGTCAGGGGATAACGGGAACCTTTGCTCTCTCCGCCGCGAGCGCGGGCCTCGTGGGTCAGCTGCCTATCACGGCCGCCCACCACCGCTTCTGGTCTGAAACCCGCAACCCTTTCCCCAACTCAGGTTCAAGTCCGCCCTTCCCCGAGTCCTGGGGTAAAGAGCCAACCCCCCAGGGGGTTATGCGTTCTGCGGTCGCCAGGCTAAAGGGCCAGTGTGGAAAACGGCTGTCGTTTTCAGGTTCAGAGGTAGCACTGTAGGAAGCAGCCGATGTTTGACTGTGTCTTCATCACTGATCAGTGCATTCGGTTTCCTTTGTCTCTTGAACACTTCCGACAAGTTGGCTTCTTGGAACCTTCCTTGGAAGTTTTTCCCTAAAAAAGGTTTTTTTTTTTTGCGGTGGTGGTTGTTTTTGTCTAAACCCTGATGGAATTTTTTAGACGGCTCGGTTGTATGTGGAGGCTTTGCACGAGGTGATGGGAGAAATATTAATTTACTTGGGAGGATTTTTGAAAAGACATGGGATACTTCCTACACTTGTGTCTCTCCAGTAGTGACTGGTAAAGGGTGTGCTGTTGATTTAAATGCCCATGCTGGAAAAGACACGCAAATTAACCTTGAACTTGCGTGGCATCTCCACCTGTCTCTGTGGGTTCACTGAGGCAAGATCCACCAGCCTTGTGTCTAAGGACGTCAGGATGCCTCGTGGGCAGTGCCTCCCCCTCCTGGATTCTCTGTCTGCTCACTCTGCTTATTAGCCTCGTGTGTTTATGCGGAGGTCAAATACGCCTGTGTGCACGTTCATGCTGTCCACAGCCCGCCTCTGACCTTGAATGCACGCTCAATGTCAACAGAGACGTTACATATCTTCCCGTGCCACCTTGCAGCCCCTGGTGAGGAGGGGCTACTGGAGAAATGTGTAAATATGTCTTAGCTGCACTTTAATGAGCTCCTGAAGTGTTGTCCTACGCCAGGCATGTAGCGGAACATAGTGTATTGTTGTATTTCTGGAGGGCTTTTTTACCTGCGTGTTAGCCCGAGCATGTGCACACTGGCTGATAGGAGGGCAATACCTATGGGGAAGGTGACTCTGTCACCACACGCCCAGTGCTCTTGCCTGGTGAGGGATGTCACAAGGGTGTCATCAAGTGCGTAATGACTCCCCTGTTAATTTGATCCTCAGAGAGTCATTATTTCATCTCTGGTATGTGTTGAGCGTTTCGTTGTTTTCCTAATGCTTGTCTCTAAGTGCATTTTTTGGTTAGACCTCTGAGGTGGCCCGTCAAGGTGAATAAATACATCACCGACCCGACATGAGTAAGAAGAACAGGAGAAATCAGCACACCCTTTTTTTTTTTCTTAATTTATGAATGCCCCTCCCAACTGCATCCTCATTTTCCTCCGCCCGGAAACCGTGGCTTTTCTCCAGCAGAAAACAGTGATTTTGGAGAGTGAAAATGCTTGAGGGTTGATGATTTCATACAAACAAACACACATGAGGTCAGTCCATTTTCTTATTAAAAAGTAAAAAAAAAAAGGCATGCAAGTTACACCAAGCCTACATGCATCTGATTGTAGGCCCATTCATTTATGCATTCAGTTATCGTTCAATAAAAAAAAACATTTACTTGCTCCAGGGATTTCATGAAGAAGTGGACCTGAAGAGGGATGAGCACTCACTGCCCTGTCCACGAAGAGCATTCTGGTCCCAGGCTGGGTGTTCGAGCCCACGCAGGGCCGGCTCGTGCTCCCTTGTTTCCACGTCCCTGACCATTTCTCTCGCACCCTGTGGTCCCATGGCCTCCAGCAGCCCTCTGCCCGGGAGCCCCACCCTTCCCCGTGTCCGCCTGTCTGTGGCCCTGCCGGCTGCGTGCTTCTTGGCGTCTGCCTGTGTCTCCCTCCATTCCCAGCACCTCTTCGTTCCAGTCAAGATGTGTGTGTCCTACGTCAGGGAGACAACATGCAGCCAGGCACAGCCTTTCTTCCCTCCCCTCCACACAGTCGCTGCCCCGTCCCAGGAAAGCTCAACCCACAACCGGCAAAACGCCGGAGACTCACGGCCCAGCGGGAAGGGTGAGCGAGGTGGCCAGGTCCCGGGCAGAGGGCGCGTCACAGCAACCTCACACTGATGCTCCTCTCCCTCCCCTTCTCTCTCTCCCCTCTCTCTAAAAATAAATAAATAAAACCTCTTTAAAAAAGGACTGCATGTGCAATATATATTCATACAAAATTTACATATGTTTTGACACATTTGTGTTGAACTCCCATAGGAGGATCGTGGACTCAACCGTTTGTAATTGTTGCGTAGTTATAGAAGTATGACACATGCATGCGTGAAAACATACAACATATGTGTGCACACACATTTGTTATTGTTACAAGCAAAGCTAAACTGGGGTGTACATATTGGATATCATACACGCAATTACACCTTTGTGTGTAGTCACAACAAAGGCATGGAAACTGACTACCTGAAATTAGGGTGCAATTTAAATCACTGTGTTTCCAACATAACATGGGTATCACACATATTTCAGAACTACGGCTGCACAAGGAACAATAACGAAGGCACCTAAATTGACTAATGGAAGTTCATCTAATGAACAGAACTGGGACACATGCAGGCATGTATATTCACATGGACACGCACAGACGGCATGTGAGAAGAACACGTGTGATTACGGATGTTCCGCTGTGCGCCAGCCTCGGGACAAGGCTTCGGAAGTGAAGCTGTAGAAAAGGTAGATCCGTTCCTTGCTACGTGTCAACACGGCTGTCATGCAGCTTCGTTCTGTTTTCCTGAGAAAGGATTATTTTGAAGGTCACTTGGAAAAATGGAACGGCTTTACAGAAATGCTTTTTCGCCCTACGGAAATCCGGCATGTTCCTTCGGCCTCACAGTCATTTCAAGGTGATTATGACTTCCGTTACGCAGGGTGCACACTTCTGAAGCCCGCCCACCGCCAGTGTGAGCTTGGAATCCCAGCCTCATTTCTAAATAACTGTGGGATTTAGGGGAACGTACTTATCTTTCGGTTTTCTTCTCGTTCTTCACCTGCAAAAAACAATGACAACCCAACTATCACGAAGCGGCCGAGGAATTAAACAGATAATGCATTAAAAAAAGAAACAGCCCCAATAGTAAATTTAAAATCTGCCCTTCCCCACAGCACGCATGGCACTGGAGAGCATTATGCCCAATGAAGTGAGTGAGTCTCGGAGAAGAGAAACAGCGTATGAATTCACCCATGCGTGGAATCCAGTGAATAAACTGCACAGACAAGGAAAACAGAGACGGACTCAGAGATGAGCGATTCTGCCATTCGTCGTGGAGGGGCAGGTTCGGGGGCGGGGGAAGGGAACGAAAAGGAAAAAGGACTCACGGACCCGGACAACGGGGTCGTGACTGCTGGAGGGAGGGGATATCACGGGACGAAAAGAAAATGTAAAATAGTCAACAAAGATGAAGAAAAGCTGTCACGTCAGGATTAAAAATAACAATAATCAATCAAGAAACATGAAATGCACTAGAGAAACACCCGTGAGATTAAATTACACTCGGCAAGAGGCCCGTCCGTGGTCAAGGTCAATGCTGAGCTTGTGTTCCTGTAGAGCTGTCGGAAGTCACAGGTAGGACGAGCAGCAGTCGTCGGGGGCACCGTCGTCGGGCCTCACACCCTGACTCAACATCCCCCTTTTTATTTTTTATAGAAAAACTCCCAGCAACCCAGTGGGGAAAGAAGGAAGGCTTTCAAGGCAAGGAGGGATGTGTCTCAGGAGATAAAAGACAAAAGCAGCGAGGGAGCGGAAGCACTCAACAACAAAGAAAAATGCAAAAGGTAAACACTTCTTCCCTTGAACCCACGAATGCCACGTTGCGTAAAACCCTTAAAAATGTTATAGGTGATGTTTTATCAGAAATGGGTACGTGCAGGTGTTTGGAAGCAGCGACTGGTGGACCAAAGCGGTGCATTATTGCAGGAATGTTACGTGACCGGAGAGGTGAGTGTTTGATTTTGCCTGGAAGACCACCTGGGCTTTCCATAGCTAAACATTCCTGGTGCGTAAAAATCCACAAACACGCGTCCTCACAAACTCAAGGCGGTGTGCCCGGGAAAAAGGGTCCAATCGAAAGAGCGATTTTGAGGAGAAGGAGTGACTCACGTTTAGACACAGTTAAAAATATCTCAAATGAGATTTCCGCCCCGATGGGAAACGAGCAGGTGGAAATATTTGCAGCGTCGCCCTGCAGGTAACAGGCGACAAGGACAGGTTGCTACAAAGGTGGCAGACGCGATTCGATGTTTTTT
>PVKM010050166.1:0-10775 GCA_004027735.1 Carollia perspicillata
ACAATAGCCAAGTGCTGGAAGCAACCTAGGTGCCCATCAGCAAATGAATGGATCAAAAAACTATGGTACATTTACATAATGGAATTCTATGCAGCAGAAAGAAAGAAGAAGCCCCTACCTTTTGGGACAGCATGGATGGAACTGGAAAGCATTATGCTAAGTGAAATAAGCCAGGAGGTGAAAGACAAATACCATATTGATCCCACCTTTACCAGAAACCTAAACAAAACAAACAAGCAAGCAAAATATAACCAAAGACACTGAAATAGAGAACAGGCTGACAGTGACCAGAGAGGAGAGGGGAGGGTATTTCAGGGGAAAGGGGGAAGGGTTTGCAGGAACAAGTATAAAGTACACATGGACAAAAACTAGGGGGGTAGAAATGGGAGGGAAGTGGGGAGTACTGTGGGGGTGGGCTGGGATGAGAGTAAAAGACAGATAACTGTACTTGAACACCAATTTAAATAAATAAATAAATAAGAAATATAGAAACCTCTGTTGCTAAGATTCTTTGAGTCTATGGACACTATTTTTTCACTGGATTTTCACTGGATTTGTATCCTTCCTTTGCCCATTTCATTTTCCTTATCTGCCTTCTCTGCCTTTTCCTATCACAGTAAAACCTTTTGGCCAAGAGCCTCTTGCATTGTTCAGACTTAAGATTTGGGTAGCTATGTGACACTAGCTGGCTGTACTTCAAATGAAGTCTCAATTTCAAATGATTACCCTTCAATTATTGTGTAGATTTCTCTAGAAAGATAATTCCAGTTCCAGCCAAGATGGAGGCATAGGTGGATATACTTTCCCACCTTACACAACCAAAAGAAGGGCAACAAGTTTAAAAACAAAAAGTACCCAGAACTGCCAGAAAATTGAACTGTATGGAAGTCCTACAACCAAGGAGTTAAAGAAGAAACATTTATCCAGACTGGTAGGAGGGGTGGAGACAGGCAGCTGGGGTGGAGAGGGCTTGTGGCAAGGCAGCAGCTAGAGGACCAGGCAGTCCCACATTTATATGCGGATAAGCCAGGAGGAACAACTGGGGAGCAAGACAGACCACACAAACCAGGGTACCAGTGAGGGGAAATAAAGCCTCAAAACCTCTGACTGTAAAAATCTGTGGAAGTTGCAGCTGCAGGAGAAACTCCTAGCCTTGCTGGAAAGTTTGTTGGAGAGACTCACAGGGTTCTAGAATGTACACAAGCCCAACCACCTGGGAATCAGCACCAGAAGGGTCCAATTTGCCTGTGGGTTGTGGGGAAAGTGACTAAAAGCCAGCTGAAAGCTGAGCAAGTGGCACTGTTCCCTCTCAGACCCCTCCCCCACATACAGTGCCACAAGAAGCAAAGTGGATTGCCCCGCCCGGGCAAATATCTAAGGCTCCACCCTTTACTATGTAACAGGCATGCCAAGACAAAAAATTATGGCCCAAATGAAAGAACAGATCAAAGATCCAGAAAAAAACACAACTAAGCTATGAAGAGAGAGCCAACCTATCAGATGCAGAGTTCAAAACATTGGTACTCAGGATGCTCAAAGAAATGGTTGAGTATGTTTGCAAAATAGAGGAAGAAGTGAAGGCTATACAAAGTGAAATAAAGGAAAATGTACAAGGGACCAACAGTGAAGGTAAAGGACCATTAGTAAGGAAACTGAGATTCAAATCAACAACTTGGAGCAGAAGGGAGAAATAAATATTCAACCAGAACAGAATGAAGAAAAAAAATTCAAAAAAGTAAGGAGAGGCTTAGAAACCTCCAGAACAACTTTAAACATTCTGAAATTCTAATCATAAGGGTGTCAGAAGAAGAAAAGGAAGAGCAAGAAATTGAAAACTTATTTAAAAACATAACAAAGGAGAAAGTCCCTAATCTGGCAAAGGAAATAGACTTCCAGGAACTCTAAGAGGCTTAGAAAGTCCCAAAGAAGTTGGACCCAAGGAAGAACACACCAAGGCACATCATAATTACATTAGCCAAGATTAAAAGTAAGGAGAGAAACTTAAAAGCAGCAAGAGAAAAGGAGACAGCTACCTACAAAGGAGTGCCCATAAGACTGTCAGCTGATTTCTCCAAAGAGACCTTACAGGCAAGAAGGGGCTGGAAAGAAGTATTCCAAGTCATGAAAGGCAAGGACCAACATCCAAGATTGCTCTATCCAGCAAAGCTTTCATTTAGAATGGAATGGCAGATAAAGTACTTCCCAGATAAGGTCAAGTTCAAGGAGTTCATCACCACCAAGCCCTTATTATATGAAATGTTAAAGGGACTACCTAAGAAAAAAGATAAAAAACATGTAAAGTGACAGTGAACTCACAATTATGAACAACCACACCTAAAACAAAAACAAAAACAAACTAAGCAAACAACTAGAACAGAAACACAGTCACAGAAATGGAGATCACGTGGAGGGTTATCAGTAGGGAGAGGGAGGGAGAAGAATGGGGGGAGAGGTACAGGGAATAAGAAGCATAATTGATAGGTACAAAATAGACAAGGTGAGGTTAAGAATAGTATAGGAAATTGAGAAGCCGAAGAACTTATACATACAAGCCATGGACATGAGCTAAAGGTGGGGGACAAGGGGAATGCTGGTGGAGGGGAATAAAGAGAAGGAAAAAGTGGGACAACAGTAATAGCATAATCAATAAAATATATTTTTAAAAATCAAAAAAAAAGAAAAAGAATTCCAATAAAATCCCATCGCATTTCCTGTTTCTGTCTAGTCATTAATTCCTTCCCCCAAAATAGGGAGAAAATAAGATTTATTTATTATTTTTGTTGTTGTTCAATTATTGTTGCCCCCATTTCCCCCATTACTCTCCCCTGCCCTACCCACCCCCATTCGATCCTCCCTCTCCCACTGCACTGTCTTTGTCCTCCCTCTCCCACTGCACTGTCTTTGTCCTCCCTCTCCCACTGCACTGTCTTTGTCCTTGTTCCTTGACAACACTTCCTCCATTTCCCCCTATTATCCCCCTCTCCCCTCCCTTCTGGTCACTGTCAGTTTGTTCTTTATTTCCATGTCTCTGGTTGTATTTTGCTCACTTGTTTGTTTTGCTGTTTAGGTTCTACTCATAGGTGAGATCATATGGTATTTGTCTTTCACCGCCTGGCTTATTTCACTGAGCATAATACTCTCCAGTTCCATCCATGCTATTGCAAAAGGTAGGAATTCCTTCTTTCTTTCTGCTATGTAGTATTCCATTGTGTAAATGTACCAGTTTTTTGATCCTCTCATTTACTGATGGGCACTTAGGCTGTTTCCAGCATTGGCTATAGTAAATAACACTGCTATGAATGTAGGGGTGAATATGTTCTTTTGATTTGGTGTTTCAGGATTCTTAGGGTATAATCCCAGCAGTGGAATTGCCAGGTCAAAAGGCAATTCCATTTTTAGTTTTTTTGAGGAAATCCATAGTGACTTAGTTAAAAGTTATAAATAGCTAGTATTTAACATTTTTGCTTGCAGTCTTCTCTAAAACTGACACATTTCCCTCATTATAAAAACCATTTTCTCTTCCATATGCAAATTTTACTCTTAGAAACATAAAATGTTTTAGAGAATTTTACCCTTAACATATGTTTATAATTCTTACATGGGTCTCTCTTCCATAAATGCCTCTGTTTATTGCAAATATGGACACATTCAGAAGTGTAAACCCAGTGATGACTTTACGATATACAGAACCAACAGCACTGTAAGTACTGGAACTGCTCCCTTTTTTAGTTTCTGAACTGATGAAGTATTATTGTAATTTCTTCAAATCATATGACTTTAATAAATGGAACTTTGAAAGCTATTATTTTTCTGGTTAGAACTATTTCTTGAATGATCAAAAACACTATTCATTTATAGAAGCCAATATAAAATAACAATCATTCATTAGTCTTTCAGATTTGAAGCATCATTTACAAAGCAGGGCTATCTCCTCTCATTCAGGTATATGTGTGTGTGTGTGTACATACAGAAAACCTTGCTAAGTCTAAAGAATCTCTGAAATAGGTTGGCCACTCTCTCTATTTGCAAATGTAAATGCAAGTGAAAAAACACCAAGCCTATTATGTATATAGAACATTTTTCATTCTGGGAACTCTCAGAGGATCCAACCTCTCCAATCAGAGAAGTCAAAGTTCCATTTTCATGCAGTGATTCTACAACACCCTGTTTCAGGCAGACCACTGTCATCAGATTATAGATGAAGAGGTCACCCAGCTCTTTGCCCAAGTCCACATGTAGCCTATCTTTCCTTAAGTACCTGGAGAGTGTATTGTTAACAGTCCTCAAAGAGATTTGGGATCAAGGGCCGAGAGATTCTGTTGCAAACTTATCCAAATCAATGTGTTCCCCAAATGTTTGAGACTTTTGAGAAATAAAAATTTTGGTCCTTAGCCTCTGGAGATTAGAGGAAGGTGAACTTCCCCATATCCGCTTCAACAAGTGGTCAGTATTAAGCCAAATTCTGCCAAATACTCAAATATTTAATAGCAAGCAGACATAAAAACAGTCAACCGGAACTGGTAAGTTTGGGCAAACTCCACTCTCTCTCCTCAGACAGGCCTGCGGGCAATTTGAATGAGAGGTTGGGAAGGCAGAAGCCATGTTTTTCTCATGGTGCAAACAGGCAGCAGTCTGCTCAGACAGGGTTGCTCTGTGGAGTGCAGGACCCAGGAATAAAAGGGCTACTCTTCCAAGGGTTTCTCCAAAGGAACTGGGTGGCTTCATGTACAGGATTCCCATAAATTTTCATGCAATGGTGGCTAGACTTGCAAGTAAACATATACGTTGAACGTACTCATTTCATCAGCTAAAAATTATTTCTTATGCTAATTAACCAATCCTCATGAGTAGATTTCCACAGCAATATTTGAAGTGCCTGATAATCACCCTGAAGTGGGGATTCTTGATCAGAATACTTCAAATTCTACCTAACCACTGTTAGGATATAATTGAAAAATTAATTTCACTCATACATCATGTTATTTATCCTGAAGTATTTTTAAAATAAAGCTTTGCAAAAAGGACAAAATAACCTCAACCCAACTCAGAAATGTTGTAGCTTTTGACCTATTTTCATAATTGCAAGTTGAATAATATTGACAGCATTATTGAAAACCTCAAGATTGCATTGATACAAGGCAAAATGGTGAAGTCAAGTTTCTACTTTCCCTATTCCCTACCTTTCCCTTGGTGTCTAAATCACAAAAACAGCATCTCCTCTAGTGCCCCCTCTCTAGGCACTTGCCACTTCTCCAGACCAGGGACTGGGATTCATCCTCACTGGCATTTGCTCAGCCAAAGCAACATATGCAGGTGGTCACAGCAGTGAGTTGAATAGTGACCTCCGAAGAGAAATGTTCATATCCTAACCCCCAAATGTGACCTTATTTGGAAAAAGGGACTTTGCAGATATATTTAAGGATCTCAAGATGAAATCATCCTAAATTACCGTATTTTTTCAGATTATAAGACACCCTCCCCCCCACCCCCCTGCCAAATTTGGGAAGAATAATGGTTGTTAATACTGCTGCCGAGTTCTGTTTACATTTACACTGGTGAAATATTATGTTATTTATGTTATTAAACATGTTACCACATTTTTTGCTTCAATTTTTTTTCCTATTTTCCTCCTCTAAAACCTAGGTGTGTCTTACACTCCAAAAATACAGTATCTGGGTGGTCCCTAAATCCAATGACAAGTGTCCTTATAAGAGTAAGGCAGGAGATTTGACAGGGAAATTGGAGAACGTTATGTGAAGATTGGGCCAAGAATGGAGTCATGCAGCCACAAGCCAATGAATGCCCAGAGTCCCCAGAAGCTGAGAGGCAAAGAGGATTTTCACCTGAAGTCTTTGAAGGGAGTGCAGCCTGCTGTAAGCAATACTTCAGTGAACACATGAGTGCATGTATCTTTTCAAGTTGTTGTTCTAGTTTTTTTGGATAAATACTCAGAAGTGGAATTGATGGATAAAATAGTAGTTCTAGTTTTAAATTTTTGAGGAACCTATACTGTTTCCATAGTGGCTGTACCAATTTAAACTCACACCAACAATGCACAAGGTTTCCCTTCTTATCACATCCTCGCCAATGCTTGTTCCATTCTGACAGGCATGAGGTAATATCTCATTATGGTTTAGATTTGCATTTTTCTGATACTCAGTGATGTTGAGCATTGTTTTATGTACCTGTTAGCTATCTGTGTCTTCTTTGGGAAAATGTCTATTCAGATCTTTGGTCCACTTTTAACCAAGTTGTATTTTTATTATAGAACATTATGAGTTATATATCTTGGATATTAACCCATTATCAGATAAATAATTTGCAAATATTTTCTCCCATTAAATAGGTTGCCTTTTCATATTATTGGTGGTTTCCTTTGCTGTATTTGATATAATCTCACCTGTTTATTTTTGCTTTTGTTACCTTTGCTTTGGGTGTGGGAGTCAAAAACATCATAGCCTAGCCCTGGCTGGTGTGGCTCAGTGCACTGAGTGCCAGCCTGTGAACCACAGGGTTGCTGGTTTGATTCCCAGTCAGGGCACATGCCCAGGTTGCGGGCCAGGTCCCCAGTAAAAGGCACGTGAGAGGCAACCACACATTGATGTTTCTCTCCTTATCTTTTCCCTCCCTTCCCCTCTGTCTAAAAATAAAATAAAATCTTTAAGAAAAAAAGTTATAGCCAAGACTAGTATCAAGGGACATACCACATATATTTTCTGCTAGGAATTTTATGGTTTCAGGTGTTATATTTAAGAATTTATTCCATTTTGAGTTAATTTTTGTGAATGGTGTAATACAGTAGTCCTCCCTCTTTTTCTCTTTTCTTTTCTTTTTCTCTTTGAGTCTAGTTAAAGGTTTGTCACAAATACTTTGATAGATTGGAAAAGAGTTTGGTAGGTAGTGGCAAAGACAACCCTCAGACCTGAGTTTTATTGGTGCCTGGTCTCATAAACCCTATGCTTTGTACTCACTGTCTACCCCAACTGAGCATTGCTGGGAATAAGAAATGGCCAACATACCAATTATTATCAACTAACTTAATAGCCTGGTAGTCAGTTAAGCCATGCAGCAGAAAAATACATGTTTAATTTTGCCTAAATTTGAGAAACTTACAGATATTCCTCATATATCCCTTAAATAGGATAACATTTTGCTTCCTTTTTACCACACACATCTGATATTGATGCAAGATGTTGAAAAACACAAACCTTTTGGAAATCTGGACATTTCTTCCTTCTCCGTGGACTGAAGAAAAATCGAGTGGGATTAGCCAGATTAAACCCTGAGCTGACTGATTGTAAAGAGACATCAGCAAAAGCTTCTGGGCAGGGACAGCAGTGAGTCCGACTATAATGTGGGTAAGTAGTTGTTCAGCACCTGAAGGTCTGTTTGCTGAATTCTCCCGAGCTTTAAAGCCTGAAAAAAAAATGGTCTCTCCACTAAGGTGGGTGCCCACAGGCAGATGTTCAGCAACTGTACTACTCTGCTAGGTCTGGAAATCCTACTCTCCTGGGGCTAATTAGGTTATTGATTCCCAAGAACCATTTGGCTTCAAGCTAACTACCAACTCCCAGAGACTGAAATCTATTACAGAGTGAATACTGCAGTACATATTCCCACTGGCTGAATGTAATTTCAATAGTCTTTATCTAAATGTAGGTGTTTAACAAATGCCATTTCGATAGGTTACTAATTACAGATTATAGGCAACAGTGCCAAGAATGAACTCTTTAAAACTTCTCCAAGCTTTAGGACACTTGTTCAGAATATCCTTTGACAGCTATGTACTCATTTTTAGATTCCAGCGCTTGATCTCCTCTTTCTCAGCCTCGCCGCCCAGACTCTAAAACAATATCACTGAAAACATCACAGCACAACAAATGTGGAAGGAGGCGATGAGAAAGTCTGGGAGAACTTTTCACTTGAAGCCTCTTCTGTTCATGTCTATCACAGCTTCTCATTACCTGAGAGCAGGAATTACAGTGAATGCTTCTGTCATAACACAGGCAAGAAATAACTAACCGATTGTAAAGAGGCAGTTGTTATTGTATTTATTGGGGGTTGTGTATAGAAATAAGCCATCAAGGAGCATGTATATATGCATAAACACAGATATACATTTTGGCAAAATAAAATTACACTGTCACAGAAGTGTGACCATAAAGTAACGAGATTCATTTCCTTGTCAGACTCATAGGAATCATTTGTCATTCTGTAGAGGCATGTATTCTATAATTGTGTTTCAAATGCAGCAACACTAAAATAGCTCAGCTCGCAAGTATGCTGGAGTCCCTTCTCAATTCCGCACTCACTCCGTAGCTTTATGACTCTTACAAATGCTCCGAAGACCGAGGCTCCAGGAGTGCAATGCACGTGCAGATGAATGAGGTGGATGTACGGGGCACAGGGAGCCGTCCTGACTGCACAGGTGGTCCGTACTCTCCATTGTGATGATTCAGTTTCTGTCGTTCTGAAACAGTCCTTTTGTCAAAAAGGCAAAGTCCAAAAGTTTTCGTCCTTTTCATGCCTGAGCCTTGTATGTCTGACATTCCCTTAATGAATCAGGTGCTCTATATATGTTATGTCTAATCTCTACAGCCACTTAGAAATGGGCAGGTTACCATTGTTATTACCACTTACAGATGAGGAAACAGACTCAGCAATGACTTGCTCACAGGCTCACATATAATAAATAGATAAACACAGGTTAGAACTTCTAATTCCCAAACTTCTATCTCATTACCAAGCCTTGTGATGTAAAGATAAAGCCTTTCATTCCCACAATTCACGTTAAAATGTAAATGTACATAGCACAGGATACTTAAATAATTCCCCATACCACCGTTGTCTCACTTCATGTGAGATACTTAGTAATTTACACTAAGAATCTCATAAGGAAAGCAATGGAATGCCAATACCTGCTAAAGAGGGGCAAGAAGAGGCTCTGGGAGAGGAGGAAGCAAGTCTGGCAGGCCTGAGGACGCAGGTGCCTTCTCACGATTCTGCCCAAGGAAGCTGTTGAGTTCTCAGCGCCCTGTCTTAGTCCATCTCATTGACTGAGGGGAGGCCTGCTAAGTGCCAGGGCTTCGAGAGTAGCAAGGGCATTCAAATCCCCCAACTCATCATGAAAGTATTGCTAGGAAAATGCCACGTCTGTCAACAGTGAACTAAGTTTCTCCGTCAGATTTGGTTGGACTCCTGCTTCCATTTTCCTTCAACTGCTTTATTATTGCATGGTTTTTCACGATCTCTAGATCGGCTCTAGAGAAGCAACATTTTTGACCACCAGGTATCAAGTCAGGGTTTAGGACATTCTGTCTGAGTTCAGATTTTCTAAGTTTAAAGAAAATAGCCCAATGATCATTGAAATTGAAATAACCAAAGAGAAAAATATACCAAGTGAGGCTTTACCTGTTACTTCCTAGCATAACCAACAGAAAGAGGTAAGGAATAAAATTACTTGAATGAGAATTTTTGTTTTTCTTCCTAAAGATCAAAGTTTTTGTTCCTAAAGATCAAAGTTTTTGTTTCTTCAGTTTTGGTTAAATCTTAGCATCCTTGACTCTGTATGTTTTATTCAGTCGCCTAGATTTCAACAGTTTTAAGAAGGTCATTGAAGTACTGAGTCACAAAATTAAACATAAGAGGCCGATAAACAAAAACACCTATGGGCAAAGTTGCATTAAAATATAATAAAGAAATTTCTCTAGAGGGCTTTATCTCTTTACCAAAGTAAAGTACTTCCCCACACCATGGTTGCCTCACTTCGTGGCTGCTTATATTTGCAACTCAGGTGACTCAGACACCAAGGGATGGGGCAGGGGCAGAGGGGAGAAGGAGGGAAGGAGGGAGGGTGGGGAGGAGGAAGGGAGGAAGAAAAGGAGGCAGGAAGGGGGAGATCCAGCAAAAAAATAAAAAAGAAGAAGAAGAAGAAGAAGAAGAAGAATTGCATAAAAGAAAGAATTTGTTATCAGTGCCCTCTTCTGGAAACAGATGAGAGTAGCTCAAAATCCCAGAGCTGTGGCATTCTCTTTCATTAGAAAGCAAAGTGATTCATGCTACTAGACAGTGTCAGGCTACCATGTGTCAGATGCTGTTTGGTGTGGGCATAACGTAGTACAAAAGGCCCTTAAATTAAATATCAAAATCTATTGATTTAAATTCAGCCTTTACTCCTAACTTTCTATGACCTTGACCAAATTATTTAAATCATTTGGTTCAGCATCTTAAATATAGTAGACCATATACATGGATTAGAATCACCAGAGGTTGTCGTTAATAGTGCAGACTCCTAGGTCCACCCCATCACTGGACTCAAATGGCAGGAAGAGGTATGAATTATAACTTTAAATAACTTCCAAGGAAATCCCTAAGTCATGTTCTGGCTTAGTTATCTAATCCGTACAATGAATTTCGTCATTAGATTAAGTGATAAAGCACCTTACAGTTCTAACACTCTGATTTTATAAAGCAAAGCAAGAAGAATGATTCTTTAACAGGTTAACAAATAGTGATATGTCCATGCAATGGATTATTACTCAGCAATAAAAAGGAATGACTTCTTTTTTTAATATATTTTATTGACTATGCTATTACAGTTGTCCCATTTCCCCTGCTTCATTCCCCTCCACCCTGCACACCCTCTCCCACCCACATCCCCTGACTTCAGTTCATGTCCATGTGTCATAAATTCTTTAGCTTCTACATTTCCCATACCCTCCCCCTGTCTATTTTCTACCTACCATCTATGCTACTTATTCTCTGTACCTTTCCCC
>PVKM010050167.1:0-10775 GCA_004027735.1 Carollia perspicillata
GCACGTGCAGACTATTCCACAAAAGCCCCAACAAGTCAACAGCAATAAAGAAGGAGTAAACACAAAAAGGACAAATTGCTGAGAAAAAAGGAGAGTGTTCGGGATGAGCCATGCCCAGGTGTGCCTGGGGAGGACTCAGAGGGAAAGGACTGGTACAGATTCTTTCTGCGCAAAGCAGCCACAGCCATCCCGGCTTCCACGGAGCAAGGTGTTTAAGTGACTCTGATCAACATGGCATGCTGATGGCCCCCCTTACATTTGATTGGGCTCAGGACCACCCAATCGAATTTGCTAACACAGTAGACTCCAGAAGAATCACATTAAAAACAATCCAAATACAGACTTCTAAACGTGCAGAAGGCCTTTTGTGATCTCTGCCGGAGCTTATAGTATCTAACAGCTGCAACTGTGACTGTTCTAGCTAATTGCTCTCAGCAACAAAAATAAACAATCGCTCCAGGAAGAAGACTGTACCCGCCAAATATTAATGAATTTTTTAACATCAGATATCTCAAATGTTGGCTTAAAAGCCGTGCTACTAGTAAAGAACTCTCAAAGAACAAACGGGGGCGAGGAGACCAGAATGAAAGTCCTTATTTTATAGCTAATCCTCCTCCCCCATCCCATTCTGCTACCTAGCCCCCACCTCCAAACAAACAAACAAACAAAAAAAAAACCCATGGAAAAAGTTAAATGTCTTGTGTCTCAGAGAATTTAAGCAATCTGAGATATTTTAACTCATGTATAACTTTTTAACATATGGGGGAAAAGAGTCGCATTGATTGGAGCTATTTTTAACGTGCAGCTCTACCGTAAAAATAGGCATTTACTCATAAGGATGCTTGAATAGAGAACAAGCCCAATCTACGTCTTATTGTTAAGAAAGGGGTGAAAAAAGGCTGGCGTGCTTTCTGGAGAGCCGTTTCTGGTCTGCCTGTGATGTCATGGCAGGATCCAGGTGCACTGTAACGAGCATCTTTCAGCTTCCTCAGTCCTTTTAAAAGTGCTCATCTACCATCAGCTCCTTCTCTGAGCCCATGCAATAAGGAGCCAGTATTTACCCAGTTCCTTGCAAGAGAGAAGATCACTGCAATCAGAGACCCAAGGAAAAGAGGAAAAATTACTCACCCACAATTGGACTCATCATCATCCTCTCCTCGTCCCTATTCGGGAAGGGAGCATTTCCTTTTGCTAAGGAAAAAGGAAAGAAGCAGTGGACTTATCAGTACTCTAGGACATCTCATGCCCTGTTTGCAAAGAGAAAGCATAGCTTCACACTTCTCCTCTCCCCCACCCAGGCTCCTGGTCCTGGGCTGAAGCTTGCAAACCAAACCGCCCACCTCAGAGAGTGGCAAGTAAACACACAGCCAGCCACCTGTCCAAACTGAGATGTGAAGACATCACACCTAGGCTCTGGACTTCATTTTGTCTTTAGCCTTTAATAAAAGCCTGGTGGAATGGAAAACCATGTAGAAATTCTGATTTTTTTTATGCCTCCCTGACAAAACATCGGCAGCAATCAATACAATAAAAAACGACACCACGTACCATGTCTTAAAAGCAAAATCAGAAATGCATTATTTTTATGTCTATTAGAAGATTTTGACCATGCCCTCATGTACACAAATCAAAAGGAGCAGGGCTCACCCACCTTCGGGCCACGGACCAGCACCGGGCCATGCCTGTCAGGAACTGGGCCGCATGGCAGGAGGTGAGCTTGGATGTAATGTGCCTGAGCCACCTCGAACCATCTCCTCCCCACCAGTCCAAGGAAAAACTGTCTTCCATGAAACCAGTCCTTGGTGCCAAAAAATGTTTACAAGGTGCCACTGAAGAGAAAACATCCTTACCAACAACAACAAAAAAATCGCCATAAATTTGAATGTTTAATCTTTATGGAAAAAGATTAGCTATGTAATCACAAATTAAAACAAAAAGTATCGGAGAAAATAGGTATCTTTTTCAGGGGAGGGCTGATCAAATGTTGACTTGTACTTTTTGTACTTAATAAATTTTCCACAGTGATTAATTATATTAATGTTGACTGAAATTATCCAGAAGGATGTAAATTATTATATATAACATGCATCAAATAAAATACTCCATGCACTTACCTCTACTCAATTTCTAGATGCTTTAAGTATCCTGCAGGATTCAAGAAATCTGATCCCACAAAAGGGCACAGTTAATGAAAGTTAATTCAGCGTGTACTTTAGTAGTTTAATAACAACAAAGGGCAGAGTTCCAAGAGTTAAGAGAACTGGGTTCAAGTGCCAGGTCTCATGCTAGCAAAAGAACCCTGGAGAACCTTAACTTTTCTGGACCTGACTCACATCTGCAAAATAAGGTGCTGAATAAGACCCCTGAGGTGTCTTCCAGCTCAAAACCAGAGTAAAAATGGAAATTAAATCTTCAGTCCTGAAAGATAGTACAGCGACTGGTGTAGAGCAGGCACTCAATGTACATTCAATGAAAGCATTACAGAAAGTGAAGATTTTTTACTAAATATTTATAACAGAGTTTCCCAGCCTGTGTGCCACGGTGTGCCGCACCTTTGTCCCAAAGCAGTGCAATCCAAGGAACAAAGCTACCTTGCCAGCTGCGTGCTGCATCCCACAGGGTGGGTTCACCCTGAAGTGGCTGCCGGTTTTATCCTGTCTTCAAGGAGGTCCACGTGGAGTTGGATGCTTCTGAAACTGTACAGGGAGGACTCTTGGAAGGAGTGCACAATGAAAATCAGAGTTAGAGAGAGCACGTGGCCACCGACAACCTGTAGGTCAAATGGCCCTTTGGAGTGAAAAAAAAAAAACCAAGCCCTTTTCCCAAAGAGCTTTTTAAATGGCTGCCTTCCTTTCCTGCAGTTCTAACTCGTGTGTTGCTTCCAGAACAAAAATGAAAAGCTGTCAAACCAAAACCTCATCTAGAAACATCCTAGAAACATTTGCATTTTGTAAGTTTCTCCTCTCCTTCTATGAAGGTGACACTGGAGTGATATGGGTAAGAAAAATATGAAATGGGAAACAAAAGAGTGAACCAGGTTCTATGGCAGTAGAAATACTATAAATACTAAAAAGGATCACTTTCTCATCTCGAATCATTGAGTTTGAAAGGTAGAGACTCTGAGAAATACACTGGTCCAGTAGCATATTACTGGGGCAATTCGTTTTGTTTGGTCTTTTTGCAAACTCTGAACCACAAGCTCCAAATAAATGTCTCCTTGAAAACACACCATCCTTCCTAGCCAGTTCTACACAACTCCAAAACCCACATGGAATCTATCCTAACAAATGTTTTTAGTATTACAGTAGAAATGGGCAAGGAAACAAGAACAAAGTTTCAATGGTTAGGTACTTTGTATTTCACTAGAGATTCAAGTTTCTGACTAATCAATTTAATTAGTCATGGACACAGAAACATTTAATGAATTCAGGTCTATATTAAATGTTGACCCAAGCTGATGTAGGGTACCCTAGGTGTAACGTGTCTTTGACCAGTGTTCTCTTCTCGAATTCCCTCCCTCAATCTCTTACGTCCCACCTACTCTTAACAGCCCAGTTCAATTGCTATTACTTCCGTGTGGTTTCCCACACCCCACTAATCACACTGCCCACCAACACGCACACTCACACACACACCCCCTTTCTCCTTTTGTTTTTAATGTACTCCGTACATAGCACTCTTGACTTTTTTTGCACCTGATAGTTACTTGTGGACATGGACAAATCTGGAACACGAGACCAGCTGCATGAGAACAGAGGCTTCTGTCTTCCACATATTCACGTCTGCTCTTTGGAGACGTGTGCATGGCAGGGGTTCGTGCTTGGTTGCTATTTAGAACGTAGCATCCATGAGTGTTTCTAGGGGTTAGTATCATCTACTAGATCTAAATCTCCATCTTCAATTAGTTAAACTAAAATTAATGTTAACATTCAATTTGAGATCCTAAGACTGTGAAATGTCCTAATTGGAAGTTGAGTAAAGCCAGCCAGCACCCTTTTACTGTTTTGGATATTTTATCCTATTAGTGTTTTGCAAATTCTCACTCCACATATTATGTTCAGAGAAAGTAAGAACATCCAAATTCCTCCATCAACCTAACTATTCAGATGGACAGTGTTTTAAGGTATGTAACTTTTATTTTGCCTCAGAAAGGATTTGGACAACTTAATGAATATAAAAGCGTCTTAAGATTCACTGAACTAAATGGTACTGATGTCAGAATGAAACTTACACAAATGAACTAATAACTGATCTGAAGGAGGAAAAGCAGAATCTGTTTGAAGGGCGGAGCAGGTTCATTTTTGTCAGTTGTAACAGGTTCCTAAAAAGGACAGCAAGTTAAGCGGGACGCCTGCTTGGGGGCTCTCTCAGCACACAGGACACTGCGGCCACGGCCGGGCTTGCCTGTCCTCCCTCCCAGGGGAGTTTCCAAGATTAAGAGCGCATCTGCTCATTTTCAAAGACTCAGGACACGGGGCAGCACAGCACATGAATAACCACCGAAAATGTGCCGAACAACCAAAACAATACCTTCGTTTATTTTTATAAACTAGAGTTCTGGAAATGTTCATTTTATCACCCTACACCGACAGGCTGCCTGTATGAAATTTTTGATGTAGATGTTTTAAATCCTTCCAATTTGAAGAGAGTTGAGCTGACTTTGGGGTATTTTCAGAGAACAAATACAAAAATTAGTAAAATAGATAAGCCATTTGTTGCAATAACTGAAGCTATAACTGTTCTTCAAACAATGAATTGTTACAATTTTAGCAATATTTCTGTTTTCTTCACTGTTCAAGGTTCCAATATGGAGAAATAAGCATAAAGGATCAAAATCATTGCCTCATTTTTTTGTATCTTCTACCCAACAAAAGATAGAGACATATTGTTCTCACATTATATTAAAATTTCAACACATTTATTTTTTAAATACACACATTTTCTTATTTCTAGGTAACCCTTTGGACAGGAAACTACAAGTTCCCACTACACTGTCTGATCCTCTTATCAATACGGTAGGGCTCTTTGCACCGTGTTTATTGTTTTTTCCTTTTTAAACAGGAATGTTAAATTGCTAACACTTTCCCTAAGATAAGATTAAAATAATGTTAAGATTTACAATTTTTTGTTGTGTACTCTACCAATGAACCATGATACCCCAGATCATTTGCAAGCATAAGGCGAGAACGGATTCTAAGGAGAAAAACACTGCTCCTGGACAGCAGCGGTCTCACACCCCTCCTGTGCTCAGAATGCTTCCACTATCTCCTCCTTGGAGAACTGCTGACAGCAATCGAGTCAAAACACTGGTAAGCACGCAAGAGGAGAGAGGTGAGGGGGGGTGTTCCGACATCACAAAATTAGTGTATTAAATTCACGTAAGAAAAAGGGAGTACGGAGATTTGAGATTAATTGCATGTTGGAAGAAGAGGAACCGTCTTGTCACTCAGCCACGCTCTTGACTACTAAGTTGTGAATTCAGGACAATTATTTGTTAGAATGGCTTTCTACCAAAAAAGCTGACAGATACAATTAAATTAAAAGAAGCCAGTGAATATACTTAAAAAAAAAAAAAAAGAAAAGAAAAGAATTTTGACTTTATATATTAAATTTTCTGAAGTTCTAGAGAAGTAGAATCTTTGCATAAAAGAGCAGCAAGAAATATTCTTCTGTTACGGATGTGTCGCAAGAACTGAATATGTATGTGAAACACGGGGTTGGCACAGTTCATGATTTGTACATATGTGCTACTCACATCAACCCTACCCTAATTAAAACCGAGCTTCTGATTTTAGAGAAGAATCACTTTACAATCTGGCATCTGGACAACAAATATAAATTTCACACAGCAACAGTTAATCCTATGGGTGAATTAAATCTTGACAGTGAAAGTGGGGTAAGTGACCTTCCTTCTATTTGGCTTCTCTTTAACTCAAATAAATGTGTGAGGACAACTCCCACTTGTAAAAAAAAAAAAAGTTGACAGTTACTAATCAGAGCTATAGAATGATGTCAGCACCCAAGGACCCAAACATTGCAACTAGCCAATGAAAGCATATCTCCCTATAAAAATTATTTGTCAAGGAATATTTGAAAGCAAACTAATCAGATAGTGTCCTTCAAAAAAGTTTTTGCACATTCTACTTCAATTTACATGCCTTTTGAAATTTTTACTTTCCATAACACTACTTTCAACTAATGCTGTGATGGAACCTCTTTTCACTCAAGAGAGTGAGTTTACATTAGACGGAGCACAGGAGCCCCCCAAATGCATATAAAGACCTACTCACCACACTGATCTTTCCCTTCAACTTTGTTTATTGATGTACTGAACATGAAAAAGTACAAAGAATCCAAACACAAAAGAAAACATGTACAGCCTCTTAAATACTCAACAGAATATATTTTCTATTCCAACAGATGTGAATTAAGTCATACTGTACAACTTCAAATAAATACCAGCCTTACATTTTATTAAGTGCTCTGATAAACACTGTAAAGTGAAGCACAATTTGCATGCCCTCTCATCAATGCCTTGGTTTGCTACAGTAGTATAGGAAAGAAGCATGTAGATGCTGTTTTCCCGTGAGGGAAACCTTATTTTTTTTAAGTATATACATGTATCTTGTTTTTTAGTTTTTTAGTTTTTTTTTTTAACGCAGAAGGTTAACTCTGACAATCTAAATGCACCTAAGGATATGAGAAAGTGCTAAGCCAATTGATTTCTGAGTAGCATTGAGTGGGTCAGCATGAAAACTCGCTTATTCACTTTAGCACGCGCCTCACAGTATATGTACTGTACTATACTGAAAATTTTTATAACTACAATTTTAAATAATAAAAAATAAAACTCAACGCAACTGCAAAGATAATGTACAACTATGTTATGCATAGCACATTGCCTGTTCTAAGGGGAAGCACGTGAGCATCTCAGTTTATACAAAAAGCAGGACGTAACTATATAGTTCTCAGTGCATCCTGATGAAGGCATATTCGCCTTCAGCTCTTTTGAAAATTTATTATAAGCTAGATGCTAATCAGAAAATATTTTGTATTTTTTAAAATTTCTTTCATACATGGTAAAGACTTATTTTATTATTTCCCCAAATAGTGGTTTAAGCATCATACAAAGTTAAATTTCAATAGCATACAGATATTTATGATTTTTGTATGAAAAATGTAAGGAAATTTGTTCAAAACCTATGGTTATACTCATTTTTTTTTACCACAAACATATTTATAAACGAAAATGTAGCATCACCATAAACAGCTGAAGCTAGACTATCTACAGACAAAATTAGCAACAAATCTGATGCACTGTAAATTCAAGTCCTCAGGACAACAAAAGTGATTAAGCAAGACCTCAAGTAACAATGTTAATGCCATTTACAAAGGAAAAAACTGATACAAAAACATTCAAAACCTGAACATCACTTGGCATGTAAGGGAAAAAAAATCAAATTAGCTGAAAGGGTCATAAACACAAGGTCTTATTTACATTACACAAAGCTCAGGTGTTAGCCTTGAACATAACTTTCAAAATACCTTCAAATATATCCAGCTCAGACCACGCTTGCCGATCTGCTGCAGTACATATCATGTGCAACATCTTTTTTCCTTAAGACAAAACAATTCTTCAAACAATACTGCAAGTACATCACTAAACACCATGAGCTCTATCTGAAGGGATTTCTTTAGGAAGAACAGATTTTTCCCCCATCTCTTGGTAATTTAAATTTCTTGCCTGCTCTTATATATTCTTTTGTAAATTTTTTTATTTGTTTCAAAATCACAAATCAATGTGAGCCACCTAATAACCAGGATGATCAGACACTCCACTGGTGATTACAAAAACGAAACCAGCAGTGTTTGTTTCCCCCATTGATTCTATTCCTTTCATACAAAGATCTCAAAAGTTATTTTCTACGTCATAAATCTTTCTAAATTTTCCAACCACTGCAAATTTCCTGGTAAATTTTAAAAGCTCACTAGGTGTCATATGAAGAGATTTCTCAAAGTATTCAAGTCAAAATATTTGTTCCAGGACCAGTAAAAAGTTTCTCCAAATTTTCTTTTTTATAAAAATAGATGCTTTTTTTAAACCCACATCAAAGAGGCTCTTATCTCTTTGGCAAGGTACTGCTTTACGAAAAGTTCTCCAGTATTCTTACAATAAGCGTTTATAATGTAGCCCCCCCCTTCCCCAACCCAAATCATAATTATAAAATAAATACTGTTTTAACTCCATAAATAAAAATGTAAACTTCAAAATACTTTTCTTAGACATAACAGCAATGCTTTAAATGTAAACAAAAACACAAAGCTAATCAGAAAAAAGAGAAAAAGGGGGGAAAAAGACATAACCAACTGAAGAATTACAACACAAAGCCTCAATATTTACTCACAGGTTCAAGGCAGTTATGTAAAAAGAAAAGAAATGTCTTCCCTTAGCTGAAACACTTTAAAAGGTCCACCTTCTTCAAAGAAGGCAATAGAATGCAATGTGACAGGTAAAAACCCTGTACCTCTTGTCCATATTCAAACATAAAAGATATTTAAGAAGTTTTAATTCAAATACTAGCAATAAAAAATCTCACATATTTCTTAGGATGCTAAGTAGTCGTTTTATCCCCATCTCAACACTGACTTACAAAGACATTTACTAATGTATAAAGTTTCTCTTAACTTGCCTTTGTTGTATAGTTTTCATATATAAATGGACTGAGGACAAGAGCACATTAGGCTTTGTGCGTTTTGTTGGTCTTAAAGGAGACCTGCAGTACTCTGTCTCCCAGACGGTATCCATTGAGGCTAGCTATTGCCATGGCGGCCTCATCATAGTTTGTCATAGTCACAAATCCAAAACCTTTGCATTTATTGGTGTTAAAGTCACGGATGACCTTCACGTTGGTGACAGCTCCAAAAGGCCCAAACATTTGCCACAGGATACTCTCGTCTGCATCAGGAGCCAGGTTGTACACAAAGATACACCACCCTGTTCCTGGGTGCCCAGGGATATTAATTCCGGCCAGACTGGTCATTCCATCAATGGTCATTGGAGAAAACCTACTGAACAAAACAGGAAACAAGAACACACACACACAAACACACACGACAGAAACACGATGGTTACAGCAATGGACTCGCTTTCTTTTCCCTTTCCCATCCCAGAGTTTTATAACTCCCCTCCCCGCACAGAGATGTACAGCTATGTATTTGATGATTCAATCGAAGTCTGTGTGTGGCTTGCAGTGACATGCTACACTATCAAGGCATTAATAAGTTATGAAATGGTCGTTATGTACTGTACTGATTATCCGTAATAACAAAAAATATTATTTAGAACTGGCTTATGGATCTAAGCAGGATTAGGGGGAGCGGTGCAACACATATGTAAACATGCTGTAACGTCGCAATGCAATATAAAATAAACAATGGGTTTTTAAAGACCAGGTGGCATCCAGTGACAGAGAGATGTTCCTTGAGTCGACCGTGCTTCGAGAAGCAGCTTTTCATTAGGTTGTACATGCAAAAGAAAACCCAACACAAACTTATGAAGGGGGTCATTCCCCAAATCAAAGAAACTAATCACTTATAGGAAGGGATTATGAGTATCGTGAACCTCTATCATTACCTCTTTACTCCATAAGCCATATTGAGCAGATTGTCCAACCTGCAAAACACACATTTAGCAAATTTCAGTTTTTAATTTTCCCCCTTGATGTCCAAGAAAGCTGGGCTTGTTACTGCCATCTTCCAAGGGGATATCTGTATGTTAATTGGATGTGAAGTCAAAAATTGGGGCTTTTCACAGAGAATGGGCACTTGATGCCATAAGACACCAACTCTTCCGATGGATACAAGTTTATCTCTACAAGGGTCAGTGTGACGCAGGGGAAATACTGGGGGCCATCCGAGGAAGCCCTTCAGTGAGGAGAGGTGGAGGTTCTGGAATAGCTGCCACTTGGGTTCTCACGTTTTGCCAGGCAAGTCCTAAGTGCTCCACGTATACCTGCATGTCCTTAATACTGTTTTAATTCTTGTAACTCTGTCGGTTCCTGAGTACACCGAGGCACACAGTTGAAGGGACCTGCCCAAGACCACAGGACTAGTTAAATGGTGGTACTCTGAAGTTTACAGAATTCCACAAATTTCCCTTCAATCTCCCAACTCTGAAGGACTTTCATGTCTTAGAATCAAAGTAGTGCAACAGGTAGAAATAACCTTATACACGAACTCAGCTAAACCCCGCATTTATCAATGTGCTCTGCTAAGGTCCAAAGAAAGAAAGACGACAGGCTCCCCACTCCAGCGAGCAACAAAAGGAGTTCAGACCCCAAGTCTGATGCGCGTTTTGATTCAAGAAGGGTAGCCCTACTCGAAGTGTAAGAAGCCAGGTAGAAACAAACAAATCAACCTGACCTTCTCATATGTTTTTTTAAAAGAAAGTACTTGGGGTGGGCTGGTGGGTACTCTTTTCCTACTTCAAAAATTAAATTGATTTTATGGGACTTGATTTATCAGTTTCAAAGAGTTCCAAATCTCCACACTGCATATCAACAAATTGCATGTGTTTAGAGGAGGTGGGTATAACTTATACATTGCTCATATGACCACCATTAACTGACACAATGTTTGACACTCTCCAAGTAAGACCCAGGGCTTGGGAAACAATTTTTCTCCCTTTTAACCCCTGTGTGAAAAGTGAGTTGGAAAATTCAATGCTTCAGCCTCATAATCTAACACCTGTGGCCTCAAGCAAAGCTAAAGCACAC
>PVKM010050168.1:0-10793 GCA_004027735.1 Carollia perspicillata
GTATGTTCCAATCCTTATGTTCCCAAGGATTGCTAATTGATCTTTTAATCAAATTAAATGTTAGTTGTTATGCTGAATTTTAAAATGTCACTCAGATTCTATTACACACAATCCATGGATATAGACAATATGGGGACTGGCTTGGGGTGGGGAGAGAATGGAATAGATGGAGGTAGGGAAAGGGGGGAAATAGGAACAACTGTAACATCATAAACAATAAATATTAAACAAAAAATAAGACAAGTTTTTGTTTGAGCATACTAGTGTAACAGAAACTTGGAAAATGATTGAGAAAGTAAAAAACAAAAGTAGTTGATTGATTTTTAAGAAAATTAGTATAATTGATAAGCCACTAGTAAGACTGATAAAAATAAGAGAAGGCTTGAATGACCAATATAAGGACTAAAATTGGGGCTAACATTACAGACCCTGCAGCAATAAGGACACTAAGGGACACTACACAAAACTTCATGTTCGTAAATTTGACAGCTGAGGAGAAATGAATAAATTCCTTAAAGAAAACTCAACCAAGATGAAGTAAATAATCTGAATAGCCCTATAGCCATTAAGAAATTTAAATTGAGGAAGATGGAGGGAGGGTAAGGGAGGGGAGAGGAAAGGGGGGGATGAGGAGAAATGTAACTGAACAACAATTAATTTTAAAAAAGAAAAAGAGAATTCTGACCAAGATGGAGGTATAGGTAGACATCCTGTGCCTCCCTGTACAACCAAAAGAAGGACAACAACAATTTCAAAACAAAACACAGCCAGTACTGACAGAAAATTGAACTGTATGGAAGTCTGACAATCAAAGATTTAAAGAAGACATTCACCTAGACTGGTAGGAGGGGCAGAGCTGGGCAACTGGGGCAGAGAGGACTCACAACAAAGCAGTGGCTGGTGGACCCCAGGCACACAAGGTGTCAGCTGGCAGACCTAGCAAGGTGGCAGACTGTAGAGCACAACACAGTGCATGAGACGTCGAGCAGTCCCACATTCACACACAGATAAACCAGGCAAAACTGGGGAGCGAGAGACCACATAACCCAGGGTCTCAACGCAGGGAAATATAGCCTCAAAACACTAATTGAAAACACAGGAGAGTTCGTTTGAAAGACCCACAGGGTCTTAGAATGTACACAAACCACCCACATGGGAATCAGCACCAGAAAGGCCCAATTTGCTTGTGAGAAGTGGGGGAAGTGACTGAAATCTGGTAGAGAGCAGAGCAAGTGCCATTGTTCCCCCTTGGACCCCTGCCCCACATACAGCATCACAACCCAGGGACTCGGTTTCCCTGCCCTGATGAACACCTAAGGCTCTGCCCCTCACAATACAGGCACAATACAGGCACATCAAGAGAAAAAAAAATGGCCCAAACAAAAGAATAGATCAAAGCTCCAAAACAAATACAACTAAGTGATGAAGAGATAGCCAACTTATCAGATGTACAGTTCAAAGCACTGGTGATCAGGATGATCACAGAACTGGTTGAATTTGGTCACAAATTAGATGAAAAAATGAAGGCTATGCTAAGTGAAATAAAGGAAAATGTACAGAGAACCAGTAGTGATGGGAAGAAAACTGGGACTCAAATCAATTGAGTGGACCAGAAGGAAGAAAGAAACAACCAGAAGAGAATGAAGAAACAAGAATTCAAAAAACTGAGGAGAGGCTTAGGAACCTCCAGGACATCTTTAAACATTCCAACATCTGAATTATAGGGGTACCAGAAGGGGAAGAGGAAGAGCAGCAAGAGAAAAACTTATTTGAACAAATAATAAAGGAGAACTTTCCCAATCTGGCAAAGAAAATGGACTTCCAGGAAGTCCAGGAAGCTCAGAGAGTCTCAAAGAAGTTGGACCCAAGGAAGAACACACCAAGGCACATCATAATTACACTTTTCAAGATTAAAATGAAGGAGAGAATCCTAGAAGCAGCAAGATATAAGGAGGCAGTTACTTACAAAGAGTTCCCATCAGACTGTCAGCTGACTTCTCAAAAGAAATCAGCAGACAAGAAGGGGCTGGAAAGAAGTATTCCAACTTATGAAGGGCAAGGACCTACATCCAAGATTGCTCTATCCAGCAAAAATGAAATCCAAAGCTTTCATTTAGAATGGAAGGGCAGATAAAGCGCTTCTCAGATAAGGTCAAGTTAAAGGAGTTCATCATCACCAAGCCCTTATTGTATGAAATGTTAAAGGGACTTATCTAAGAAAAAGAAGATAAAAGACATGTATAGTAAAATGACAGCAAACTCACAATTATTAACAACCGCACCTAAAACAAAAACAAACTAAGCAAACAACTAGAACAGGAACAGAACCACAGAAATGGAGATCACATGGAGGGTTAGCAACAGGGGAGTGGGAGTAGGAGAGAGGGGGGACAGGTACAGAGAATAAATACCATAGATGGTAGGTAGAAAATAGACAGGGGGAGGGCAAGGATAATATGGGAAATGCAGAAGCCAAAAAATTTATAAATATGACACATGGACATGAACTAAAGGTGGAAATGTGAGAGGGAGGAGGTGTTCAGGGTGGACGGGAGTGAAGGGGGGGAAATGGGACAACTGTAATAGCATAATCAAGAAAATATATTAATAAATTAAAATAAATGGAAAAAAGAATAATTTCAGTTAAATTCATGGCTAAAGTTGGTATGATGAGCTAATAAAAAACAATGTGTGTGTGTGTGTGTGTGTGTGTGTGTGTGTGTGTGTGTAAAATAAAAGAAATGGAGTCAGGTTTAAATCCAGTTCTTAATCAAAAGTCTTGACTCTCTGAAAAATTCTACATTCTGTGTTTATGTAATGGACTTCTGACTGGGATTCTTGCCTCAAGTTCTACCATCTAATTCAGTGATTCTTCAAAGAGTGAGTCTCAAACCAGCAGCATCAGCATTACCTGTAAATTTGTTAGAAGGACAACAACTCCAGATGAATTGGAAATGCCAGTACTGGACCCAGCAAGCGGTGTTTTAATGAGACCTTTGGGTAAATCTAACACATGAACACATTTGATTCAGTGATTTAACTCATTTCCACACAGCTTCTGTAAAAAACACTTTGAAGCTTCCTCAAACAGGAGTCATAAGTAGTTAGTGACTCTGAAAAAAGATCCTCTCCTTAAATTTTATCCAACCTCTCCATGATAAGCAGAGTCACGAAAGTTAGAAATTTACTAGATCTCTCTTTACTGTTCCATGCTCAATTCTTAGGTCAGTATTTCAAACACAGAGACACTATTTGCTGGCTGAATAAATATGATGCCTGTCTTTTGATTATTTTCCTACTTTGTCATTCACTTCTCAAATCAGTCTTCTGATTTATTGTCAGCTGAGCCTATTCTCTTACAATTGTTGGAAGGATGAAGCTCTAGTACCAAAAGAAGAATAAACATAGTTCCCATTGCTCAGTCTCCACACATCTCTCCACACATCCCCATTAAGGAGAAAGTCATTGCAGAAAAGTGAGCTATTCCTCATCATTTTCTCCCAGCAAAATGTCAGCAGCAATTTTCTTGAGAACCCATAACTTGGTAGGTAATAAAATAAGCATGGATTTGATAATCATACCTTAAGACTAAAGGACTCAAGGAATTTTAAATAAATGATTTCTCAAAATAAGTGATTGTATTAATTATAATAGCTGGAATGTAGCTTACCTGTTAATATGCTCCGGTGAATTCAGTGATACAATTTCTTCCCAAGTGCTTGTGGTGATCAGTATGCCATTCAGACAAGATGGAATGGCCACCCCAAGGCTAAGCAAGCACATTATCTCAGCAAGGCAGTCCTCTGGTCTGGAAATCTATGGGCACAGAAGAAATTAACAGTGGAAGCTGGAGGGGCAATATATATATATATATGACATTATCACTAAGAAAATCCATTTAGACATTTAAATTAAACACTCTAGTGTCTAGCTATTTAAATGAACCTATTGATCTCTCAGTTTCAATAAAATTACCCTCATCTTGACTACATGCTTAACCTTGCAGATTTTGAGGAAACACCTCCCTCCCAGAACTTTTTCTCTTTCTCTCTATATATTGCATTTTAAAGTCTTTTTTCCTCCCTCTTTTTTCTCTTTCTTTTTCCTTCTTTCCACCCCATAATCCTAAAATTTATAATGTATTTAAGGATTCTTCAAGGTCTCTATTATGTGAATACATAAACAAAAAACACACAATATCTGTCCTTTCCTCCAGGAAGTTACTGTCTTGCCTGAGATTAGACTGTCTCTAACTTAACTACACCTGCTGTCGGGTGGCAGAAGCATGTGGTGGTTAAAAACACCAATGCTGCAGTTACACTGTCTGGATTCACATTCATCAAAATCTAGTAGTGTAACTTTTTCAAAATCTTCAACCAAAGACAATTTTTCATTGCTTTTAGAGAGAGAGAGGAAGAGACAGAGGAAGGGAGAAACAGAAACATTGATGTGAGAAAGAAACATCAGTCAGTTTCCTCTCACACATGCTTGAACTGAGGATCATGTGTGCCTGAAACCTAAGTATGTGCCCATACTGGGAATCAAATCCCAGAAACTTTTCAGTTACAGGATGGCACTTCAACCAACTGAGCCACAGTGGCCAGGACGTAGTGTAAATTTTAATTAGTTCTTCAGTTTTCTCATGTACAAGATGGGTATAATAATGATATTTTACATATGTACATATATAATTATTATTAACCATAAATGAGAAACATACATATACATAAAACTTCTAAGAATAACTTACAGCATATAGCACATTCTACACAAATATTACTTGTTATTTAAGTGCAGTAATAAAAAGAAGCAATGTGAGATATATATAATCTCTAGGATAAAGAAATGAGGTGCTAAAATGAACTTTTCTAAACCCAAAGTATTTGAAATAAGAATTTAAGATATAAGTAATAGTGCAATTGTTTATTACATATGTACTGATTTATATTAGTATCCCAGGCCTTGTACTAGGCACATGAAATAAAGAGATTGTGTGTGTATATGTGTGTGTATGTGCTGTCAAACCCATGTCTGTAAACCCTCGTGTAAAGACCAGACGGTTTAAACTCAACACAGGAATTACTCTGATGGTCATTTTATTTTTTCATTTTTTTATTGTTGTTCAGTTACAATTGTCTCCATTTTCCCCCACCATTCTCCCCTGCCTCATCTACCCCCACCTCTCTCCCACAATCCTACCCCGCTTTGGCTTTGTCCATGTATCCTTTATATGTGTTCCTTGACAACCCTTTCCCTTCTTTCCTCCACCCCCTCCCCTCTGGTTACTGTAAGTTTGTTCTTTATTTCCATGTCTCTGGTTATATTTTGCTTGCTTGTTTGTTTTGTTCATTAGGTTCTACTTATAGGTGAGATCACATGATATATGTCTTTAAATGCCTGGCTTATTTCACTTAGCATAATGCTCACCACTTCCATCCATGCTGTCGTAAAATGTAGGAACACTTCCTTCTTTTGCTGTTTAGTGTTCCATTGTGTAAATGTACCATAATTTTTTGATCCACTCATTTACTGATGAACACTTATGTTGCTTCCAGCTCTGATGGTCATGTTAAATAAAGAACTCCCATGGATTCACTGGGACTATCATTGGGCATTGCACCTCAACTTTGGCCTCTACCAAGGCTTGCTCTCTCCTGTTTCCCCATGGATATATCCTAATAAATATCCTGCAAACTCCATCTCAGAATCTGATTCTCAGAAAACCCCACCTACAGCAACAGGTCATGGGTCTATAGAGCTGGCTTTTCCAATGAAAGGAAAAATATACATTTTATAGTATCTCCAATTTTACATATAAAGAAACTTAGGCTTATAGATAATAAGAAGCTTTCTTCTAAAATAAAGCAAAAAGTAGTAGACCCAGGGTTCAAACAATAGTCACCTAACTGCAGGAACCACACTCATTATAGTAGGAAAAAAAAATATTCTAGGATGTTTCAAGACAGCTTTTATTTAATGTAATTTGCATTTATGCAACAACTAAATAAAATTTTATATTTGCATATATGGGGTAGGGGAGAGCAATGGGGGAAATAGGCAGGACAACTGTAACTGAACAACAATAGAAGAAAGAAAATAAATAAATAAATAAATAAATAAATAAATAAATAAATAAAATGCATTTTTAAACTAGAGATAGATCTTTTATATTCCAGATGTCTGAAAGTTTCTTTCTGAAAATCTAATAATCATTATTCCCATGTTGAACCCAATTATTTATAATTTTCAACCAATTCTATGTTTACCATTATTTTTATATTTGTGATTTTCTACACAGACTTTAAAATCAATGTATGTATTAATCAAAAATTACTGTCTAGTATTTCTTACTGGAGAAGAACGGTTACATCAATGCCTTTTTTAAAAAGTTAATCTTTATTGTATTTTTCCATTACCACTTAGTCCACTTATACCCTTCTCACCCTAGCAATCACCACACTGTTTTCTACATCCATGAGTCCTTTTTCCTTTTTGCTCAGTTCCTCTACCCTCTAACCTCCCCACTACCACTAGCTACCATCTGCTCTACACCTATGAGTCTGTCCCTGTTTTGCTTGTCAGTTAATTTTGTTCATTAGATTCTACATATCAGTGAAATCATACGGTATTTGTCTTTCTCTGACTGGCTTATTACACTTAGCATAATGCTAGGCCCATGTATATTGTTGCAAAGGTAAAAATTTCTCCTTTTCTACAACCTGGTAGTATTCCATTGTGTAAATGTCCCATAGCTGTTTTATCCACTCATCTGTTAATGGACACAGGCTGCTTCCATATCTTGGTGGTTGTAAATAATGTAAATGAACACACACGTGCTTGTGTTCTTTTGATTAGTGTTTTGGGTTCCTTCAGATATATTCCCAGAAGTGGAATCACTGGCAAATGAAAAAAAATCAACAAAATAAAAAGACAACCCATAAATGGGAGAAACTATTCACCAATACATCTGATAAGAAGTTAATATTAAAAATTTTATAAAAAACAAACAACCCAATTAAAAAGTGCACAAAGGACCTGAATAAACACTTCTCCAAAGAGGACATACAGATGGCCAACAGACATATGAAAGCATTCTCAATGTCACTAATCATCAGAGAAATGCAAATTGAAACCACAATGAGATATCATCTAACACATGTCAGAATGGCTATCATCAATGAATCAACAAAAAACAAGTTCTTACAAGGATGTGAAAAAAAAGGTAACCATTTTGCACTGTTGGTGGGAATGTAGTCTGGTGCAGCCACTGTGGAAAACAGTGTGGAGATACCTCAGAAAATTAAAACTGGATCTGCTTTTTGATCCTGCATCAATGCTTTTGAAACATAAAACCCTTGATCTCCTAGGAAGATTTTCAAATCTACAAATTCCAGAACTCTCTCCTCTCAGGCCAAGTAATTCAAAATCCCTGGTGAAGGGCTCTAGACAGTTATATTTTAAAAGTTCTCAACAAGTGCAGCCATGATTAAAAAGCACTGGTTTAGTTAAATTTACTTTGTATGTGTACATTAGATGGACATTCTCTAAAGCTGTGGAACAGCTGAGAACACTGTAACACTCACTGATTTCTTCATTCTTTGGTCCTGTTTTTAAAATATGTTCCTGAAACAAACATTTTCAAAGCATTTGATAAATGTCAAGTATTGATCTAAGCCTTTCTAATTCAGAAATAAAAAACTCACAGTTACACTTTGAACAACAGTTTCTAGTGGGGACTGGGCTAGGATAGAGACATTTAAATGATCAACTCAACTTCAATACTTGATATAGGTTTGTGTAATAAATAAAGAAGCCTACTAAATGAGAATATTCAAACTAATATTATTGGATTAGAGAGAGACTTCTTGAGCAAATTATAGTTAAAATTATTGAGAAATAATTATTCAGAAAGACCAAAGGGATGAAATATTTGAGGTTTAGGAAATAAATTCAGAAGACAAAATATGTTTTATTGAGCAGTGAAAGTGAACCAATATTCAAAAGTCATGTCATGAAAATTAAAAGCAAAATGTTAGTTCATTATTTATATTAACTTATATCAACGACTTCCACAGAATTCTAGAAGTAAAATACCTACTATCCTATATGAATTCAAAAGTTTATATAACTCTTTGTACACAATCAAATGCTAGGTATTGGCAAAAATTTTGTATGATATCTACACCTCATGCATAATGGCAAGGGCCTTACATATATTGTCTTAATAATCCTGTGAGGAGAGCAATATCATTCCTATCATTCATGTTAGATTGCTTGGTGTCACAGAGGATAAAGTACTAAAACAAGACTACATTTCCTGAGAATTACAAATCACGATAAAATTTTTTTAAAAAATTGAAAGTGGAAATGTCTGTATTTTTTCTACTCAAATTATTACAAAAATGACCTTAAAGTTCTAAAAAATGTTCAGTCAAAACAAATTTTAAAAAAAGATGACATTAAATGGTGCCTTACAATGGAGATATAAATAACTCTATATAATTATGAGAATTGTCATAAATAATTCAAATAAAAATTGTACTTGATATATAGTTTAATGTATATGCTACAGGTTATAGCCATTATAATTTTTAATGCTGGTTTATTATTGTTATAAATAATGTCATAGATAACCTGTAATCATGTTTTATTAAAAAAAATTTAGCTTAGCCCTGACTAGCATGGCTCAGTGGGCTGGGCATTGTCCCACTAACCAAAAGGTTGCCAGTTCAATTCCCAGTCAGGGTACATATCCGGATTGTAGGCCAGGTCCCCAGCTGGCGATGTGCAAGAGGCAACCAACAATGTTTCTCTCACACATCGGTGTATCTATCCTTTTTTTCTCCCTCCCTTCCTCTATTTCTAAAAATAAGTGAATACAATCTTTAAGAATAACTTTATACTAGCTCCATAAAATAGGTTATCTTCATTTTAAAGATTGGCCAAATACAAAAATGTGACTTAGAAGATCATAGACTTTGTGAATTATAAGGAAAAATGAAAAAAAAATCATAGCCCTCCTCCTGCAGCTATGATTCAGCACTTTTTATCAAATCAACTTCCCATCAAAAACAAATAGAACAACTGTGGAACACACACAGGCACACATAAATAAAAGTAGTTCATGATATCAGGGAAGAGAACACAGAAGGAAGCTCAATATGCTACTTCATGTTTTCCCTGATGGCATTTGTCACCAATTTTTTGGCACAGCATGATGAGAAACCTAAATATCTAAAATAAAGTAGATTTTTATAGCTTAGAAGCCAAACAGAGCTTTTGAGAGGCTCACTCTATGATGTACAAAAGTAAGTGTGCATCCAGACAAAAAGTAGAAACCTTATATAAACAACCAGGTTCACAACTGAGACTTTCAAGGACTTCACACTGAGAGTAGGAGGAAATCAGAACTAGACCATGAATTAAAACATATAAACCCAGTCTCTACAGATTCAGTGAAATACCCATCAAGGTTCCAGTGTCACATATCACAGAACTAAAATAAATATCTCAAAAATTTATGTGGAACCAAAAAAGGCCCCACATAGCAACAGCAATTCTAAGAAAGAAGAACAAAGTTGAAGGAATCACACTACCTAATATCACTATAAAGCCATATCAATCAAAACAACATGGTACTGGCATAAAAACAGACAATAGATCGATGGAGCAGAAGAGAGCCCAGAAATAAACCCACACATTTATAGTCAATTAATATTCAAAGAGGAAGCATGCATATACAATAGGTTAAAGATAAATGGTGCTGGAAAATTGAACACACATGCACAGAAAAATGAAACTAAGACACCTTCTTACACTACCCACAGGAATAAGTTCAAAATGGTTCAAAGACTTAAATGTTTGACCCCAAACCATAGAAATCCTAGAAAAAAGACATACAAAGCAAAATCTGGGACATTGCTTGTAGCAATTTTTTATTGGATATATCTCCCCAGGCAAGGGAAACAAAAGAAAAAATTAAATAAATGAGACTATATCAAACTAAAAAGACTTTGTGCATCAAAGGAAATCACCAACAAAGTAAAAACACAGTCCACAGAATTGGAGAACATATTTGCCAATACATCTGATAAGGGGTTAATATTCAAAATTTATATAGAACTTACAAAACTTAACATGAAAAAAAAAACAATTAAAAAGTGAGCAAAAGACCTGAATAGACACTTATTCAAAAAGGACATACAGATGACCAATAGACATATGAAAATATTCTCAATGTCACTAATCATCACAGAAATGCAAATTAAAACCACAATGAGAAATCATTTCACACCTGCAAGAATGGCTATCATCAATAAATGAACAAACAGCAAGTCTGGCAAGGATGTGAAGAAAATGTAACCGTTTTGCACCATTGGTGGGAAGGTAGTCTGGTGCAGCCACTGTGGAAAGCAGTATGGAGATACCTCAAACATCAAATATGAATCTGCCTTTCAACCCAGCAATCCTACTCCTGAAAATATATCCAAAGGAACCCAAAATATGAATTCTAAACAACATAAGCAATCCTATGATCATTGCAGTGTTATTTACAATTACCAAGATATGGAAGCAGCCCAAGTGTCCCTCAGACGAGTGGGTAAATCAATTATGGGACATTTACACAATGGAATACTACTTGGCCATGAAAAAGAATAAAATTGTGCCCTTTGCGACAATATGGATGGACCTGGAGAACATGATACTAAGTAAAATAAGCCAGTCAGAGAAAGACAAATATCATATGATTTCACTGATATGTGGAATCTAATGAACAAAATTAACTGAAAAAG
>PVKM010050169.1:0-10784 GCA_004027735.1 Carollia perspicillata
GCCGCCCCCCCCCCCCCCGAACCAGCTGTTCTGCACCTAGGGATAATTTATAATGAGTTGTAAAGCATTCTGAGGAACGATCTCATTGGTTCAAAGGCAGCAACAAAGACAAATCCTATTCTGAAGACAAGGGGCCCTGGAAGAACAGCAAAAGGAAAACATACTCTGGCACTTGCTATTGAGCAAGTAATTTGAAGCTTTCTTTCTATTTATTTATTTAACTATTTTTTTTTGTATTTTTTCCATTGCCATTTATCTCCCTTACACCCTCCTCCTCCCTGACCTCCCCAGTCACCTCACTGTTGTTAACGCTTTCTTCATAAATGACTCTGAAACCTGAGGGCCCTGGGCTTAAAGGAAAAGGGACAGTGCTCGGTAAGATATGTGTGGCAGGGAGAGAAGGGTATCTTATTTATCAGCATACATTAGAAAACCTCGATTTAAGAAACTATTCTATTGAGAAAACATACTTAGGAGAAGAATATAGTTATGGCTGATATAAAAATGTGTAAAGACTATTTATTCCAACGAGCTGTTCCCCATAGTCCATGGAATAAACCTACCCAGGAGTCCTCATCTTTACTGGTGTTTCAGATTCTGTAGGCATTTTCAAACACATGGCCTCTGTTACTCTTCAGAAGAAGCCTTCCAGCAGGACAGTTGTCACTTTCCTCTGCATCCCCTCAGCCCCTGTGCAAATCTGCCCATGTGTTGCCTCCCTGCTGGAGAACCCACGTGTGAAATGATCAGAGGCAAAATTTCTCTCCCTGTATGTTTCGTTGTCTAGTACTTTATTAAATAGACTTCTCCTTTTCCTTACAGTCAATCATGTTACCCTCTCCTTCACCCACTTTGGACTTGAAAGCAGCACGGCATGTACTGATGACTCTTTACAAATTTTGGATGGCAATTATGATGACGCGCCCCTCCGAGGTACTGTGGCTGGTGCTCTCTCGTCTCCATCTGTGGCCTCGTCTGGGTTTGATTTATGTTCTTGCATATGTGTGTGCTGTCATTCAAGGTTAGAATGTTTCCAATAAAAAAGAAGAGCAGTATAAACCAAGTAAAGATAATTAGAGGGTAAGAAACCAGGATTCAATGTGGGATTTAAAAAACTCAGCTTGTTCATATGCAAGGATGTGACAGTTCATGTCTTTTTTTAATTTAAAATTTTAATATTTATATAGTAGTAAAATGCAGTCTACCCCAGAATTAAAAAGCATCTGTAAGAATTTTTATTAATATTTGACCATAGTTCTTTTATTCAAATGAGTATTTTTTTTCTGTTTTTGTCCCTCAGTGGGAACAAAAGAAAAAATCAGAAATAAGAAAAAAAACTGGAAATCGGTTTGTAAGCTATCCCAGTAAAACTAAACATGGCTGCTACCTAGTTTCTGAAGTGTCCGCGAGTAAAATGATCTCAGGTTATTTCTATTTGCTCTAGGAGTGACTCATGTTTGAGCAGCTCATGCTGCACTGGAAGATGGGCCAGGCTCCCTCCAAGAAGGTCCTTTGTTCGGCTCATTGTTTATTCCCAGGGCCCAGAACAGGGCCTGAGACAAGAGTGGGCAATCAGTGCATACTCTCTGCTCTGCACACGCTTCTGATTGTACTGCTTTTTACCTATGAGCATTTGACCAGTCATGAGGGTATAGGGTTGAACAAACACATAGAACTCACATTGTCCTGAATACTACTTTAAGAACTTAATAGATAGAAACTCAATTACTCCTCATATGCTTATGATATAGTTTTCAATATTTATCAATATTCTCTTTCCTCAAATGGGGCTGTGGAGGCTCAGATAACTTAAATAACTTGCCCATGTCACATAACTAGAAGGTGGCAGAGCCAGGTATTCGAGCCAGGTATTTTGTTCCTAGCATCCACACTTTTCTCAGCTATAATATTTTGCTTTTACGTACTACTGCATTTATTTGTGCAGGTTCCTATTGTGCCAGGGATTTGAGGATTAGTTACATTTGGAGGCAGGCCATCTGCACTGTTCTTACCTTCCTCTAACGTCCTTTATCATGAGATGTTTATAAATCATCTCTCCTGTGCTTGAATTTATATATATTTTTTATTTCTCAGGATTGTCTCAAACACTGACTGTGATTTAAATGGTTCTCCTAATAGTGATTTCTTCACCTTGCTTTGGTTTCTTGTGATCTTAGGACATCCACGTCACAACAGCCCATGCCATGTTATCATTCCTTCTCCTTGTTATTTTCATTACGTAGGCCGCTACTGTGGCAGCTCCATGCCCCACCCCATCACTTCCTTCAGCAATGCTCTGACACTGAGGTTCATCTCTGATTCTGCTGTGAACTCTGATGGTTTCCGTGCCACGTATGCCGCATCCTTGTCAGGTAGGTCCAGTTAACAAACGGTGCTCGTAGGTTAAGAGGAATGGAGTCGAATTCCTGGGTTTGTTGTTTGGGACTCTTACCTTTAGAGTTTGGAAGCTAGATTCCTGAGATCCCCTCTGTGCCTAAATCTTACATTCTTCCAAATTAGGTTAACATACTTGTGAATTCCAGCAGTTCTGAACTCTATCCCAAAACTTCTGTACACATTTATCCACTGATAGACACTCGGGGTGTTTCCATTCCTTGGCTATTGTGACTAAGGCTGCTAACAATGAACTCTGGAAGTGAGGAGAATTGACTGGAATGATCTTGGATGGCTCGCTTGTCAGAGCATTGGTGTTCTCTTCCATGAAAGTTGGTTAAGGCACCCTCCAATTGACCGTGTCCACTAGCATCTCTTATGAATGAGCAACCGCTGTTCTCCTGTCTCCCTGGCTTTGCAATTGGGCTCAGGCGGGGCTGTGTGTCGTCACCGAAGGCTTGATGGATGGTGGCACATGGGAATGAGAGGAAAGAGGAGCCTCCTGATACTGGGTCTCTCAGACTGTGCTGTTTGTCAGCTGCCCACTCCCTTGTTAGTAACATTCAGAAGCCTGAGAACAGCTAGGAGACCTGTGTGTGTGTTTCAGTCTCCAGAGAGGAAAAGGCTGGGAACGGCCTTCTGTTCTAGGCCAGAGTTGAAAATCATCTTGGTCAGAAATACTGAGTCATTGTAGGATTAAACAAGTCTTTTATTACATAAAGTCATAGTGCACAGGGAGAACAGCCTTTTAGAAAAGAAACTGCAGAGATTTCTTCTGATCTATCATACCCTGCTGCTTTCAGTTTTCAGTTTTCAGAATCTTTTCCTTGTTTTATATGACATGCGTTTTTTTAATACGTGAAATGGATGCTGTTAACATCTCTACTACTCTTTCTTCTTTATCTTGTGGTGTCTTGTATTTGGTCTTTGTTCCAGTGCTCACTTTAATCTTTTTTCTTCCAGCATGTGGTGGAGACTTCCACATGGCTGAAGGCATCTTCAACAGCCCTGGCTACCCGGAAGTTTACCCCTCCAATGTGGAATGTGTCTGGAACATCATCAGTTCCCCCGGCAACCGGCTGCAGCTGTCTTTTATGTAAATCGTTTTTTATGGTGTATTGTTTCAGTGAATCTGCAGGAAGGAAGCACTGTTACTAATAGGATGGACGACTAATAGCATGTGTCCAGGCAACTATTAGAAAATACATTCAGAACTTTGGGAAGTCTGTTTTCAAATTTCCTCTGTTTTAGTCATAGTTTAGGCTATAAATAGTATTAAAATTCTCTTGAGAATGGTTCTAGGGTCCTGCCTAATATTACCAGAAGTACGTGCCTGAGCATTAATTTGTGGAGTGTTCATTTTCAGAGAACAATAGTTTTGTATTTTTTTTAAATTACAAACATTTAGATTATTCTCCCAAATCACTGACATTCTTTCTTCCAGCAGAAATCCTATTTCAGTTAAGCTTCTTACTCATATACCTACTCCCCCACCCCCACACCGCTCCAATCCACTTTTCCTTCTGCTCCAACAAAGAATAATTTGGTTAAGATTTTTGGAACTTTTGGAACTTAGTGGTTTAGTTGTAAAATCACCCTTATGTTCCTCAGTGAACTGTGAGACTTTATGCGTGTGGACTATGGGTATGGAATTGACCATAGGATCCCACCATGATGTGAGTGGTCTTAAATTAAACAACGATAATGTTTTGCCTGGAAACAGATAGTGGAAAGCGTGTGCTGAGTGAAATGGAATGTTTCAGTCATCAGTGCGGAGGCGCCTGTCACATGCCACTCTGACAATGAATGCTTAAGGAATACTGAGTGATAAGACTTTGGTATTTAAATTCACATTTTAAATTAGAAGTTATTTATTAAACTGTATCACATATTGTTGGGCTTTGGTTGAGGTTACTAATTCTGTTTTTAAAGAGAATATAATAAGTTAGTGTCGAGGAAGAAGGTTGTTTTGAAGACACTTGGACTATTTATTCAAAAAAGTCTTGCTCCTTCTCCTAGACATGCAATTCTGTGCATCAAGAATGAATTTAAAAAATGGATTTAAAATTGGACCATGTTCATAAATCTCCAGTTTCTTGCTTTTTCTTGCTTTCAGTCCATCAGTCAGACAGTGCCTCCTCAGGGTACAAGTGGCACTGTGTTACAACAGAGCCCTCTGAGTGCCTGAAAGGCAATGAAAGTGTAAGTCGACACATAGAAAAGAGAGGTTTTTGTTTGCTTTGTCTTTACTAAAAGCACAAAGTGCTGTATGGGAAGAAATATATATAATTTTTACCATATATATATATGGTAATAATATATATGGTAATAAAGGAATATACATATATATTCCTTTATATATATATATATATATTCCTTTATTCAGTATTTATTAAGCCCCTACCGTGTACTAGGCATATAGTGGTAGATGTTAGACATTTGGCAGTTGCCATGAACTGGGCTAGGCACTGTAAATGTTTAAGCCCAATAAGATTCTATTTCCTGATAAGTTACTAATAAAATAACATCAAGAACCTATTTATTTAAGACATAAAAAGATTCACTTTATCTATAGTAGATAATCATATACATACAGGGCCACGCTTGAGATTAAAGATGTCAGATTTAAAAGGTGTAGCATAAGGCTGATGCATACCAGATGTTCAGTGAATGCTAAACTCTCTCCCTTTGCCATTTCTAAAGTATATTGACTGGTAATTCAGGTAAACTCAATTGGACAACATTGGGCTCTCCTGGAAAATGGGAGATAAACACATAAAGCAAGTTTCATCCATTTGACTCTCTAAGGGACTAAAATCCTAATTTTTTATACACAAATCTTAATGACTCAGCCTTTTCCTTTCTTATCCATAAAAAGTTAATTTTATTATTTCTTGTTACTTGCTTGAGTTTTATTTTTAAAATAAATTTTGTAGAATGCAAGATGTTCCTCTCTATGTGGATGATAATAAGAAAGGCTTTATGGCAAGGTCTGCAAGTTATTTCCACCCTCCTCTAAACTAAATCCAGATGAGTGCGTGGAAACTGTCCTCTGGCGTGTGAGAGAAGCATATGGAATACGTCAAGTTCTAAACCATGGGGTTTGGATTGCGGACACTGTGGTGAAATTGAGTAGGGAGAAGAATTGAAGAAATTATGGTTGAACTTGCAACGAAAAGGATGGGGGGGTGAAATATAAATTAAAAAGGAGTTTTTTGTAAAGGAGTTAACAAAAAATATATCTTATGCTTGCAGAGTGCTTTTTGAAAGTGATTGATCTTGGTTCAACATCAAAATGAGATAATGAGAAACAGTGATTGTACTATTTTTGTTCACATCATATTTTTACTAACAGATCTTAGCCAAAGTGTTTGGAGAAAAGGGAGATTTGCTTCTAAAATGTACTGGCCTAAGTTTAATTTGATTCTTCTGAGTATCATCTTACCATCACTTCTAATAAAAATGTCTTTTCTGCAATGAGCACTGGACCATAGCAGTCTGGTACTAAAACAGCAAAGGCCTGCATTTAGTTATCTTCTGGACCTGTGCACCAGCCTTTAATGTGCACGCTGACCCCGTGAGGTCTTGCTGAAGCCACAGCCTGATTCAGTTGGTTGGAGGGCCCTGATTCTTCATTTCACACACGCTCTCTAGTGATGCTGAGGCTGCGGGACCATGTACTGCACTTTGAGTAGAAAGGTTTAGAAGCAATTTCGTGTAAGTCATGTGCTGAGGAAAATGATCTCTCTTTCTCTCTCTCTGTTTTCTTTTTCCTGAGAATCAAAAGAAAAACAATTTTAGCATATTTTCTAGTGTTGATACCATTATGAGTAACAAAACTGAGTACCAAACTTCTCAAATCACCCCTGGCCTATTGCTTTCTCTTCCTTTCACTGTACTCAACATATGAGTCTTCCTAACCTTCTGCTCTCATCCCTTATCTCACTCTACTTATTATTCCCAACCTCCGATTTCTTAGCCCCCAGTCTGGCCATGCTTTCAACTATTACTGTATACATGCAAGTGATTTCCAACTAGCCCCAGAGTCTCTTCTGAAGTCCAAACCAGCATATTGGCTCTAATAGATACACCATCCTTTTAGATTCATTATAGCAAAGAAACAAACAAAAGAAAGATATTTTTCTGCTGCTGGCAGTCATTACTATTACATGTCACTGCAAGATAATATTCTCAAGAAGAGCTCTGATTATCTAATTTTACCACGGAGAATTCCTCAATACTTTTTAATGTGATGAAAAAACATAATACAAAAATCAGCATTTTACCCAATTTTATGTGTATAATTCAGTGGCATTACAAATACCCACAATTTTCTACAACCAGCACTGCTCCCATTACCGGTACTTTTTCATTGTGTTCAGCAGAAACTCTGTACCCACTGAAGAGTCATAACTCTCCCTTTCCTCTGCTTCCAGCCCCTGGTAACCTCTATTCTATTCTCTGTCTTTATGAATTCCCCATTCCAAATTTCTCATATAAGTAGAATTGTGTAATGTGTCCTTTTGTGTCTAGCTTATTTTACTTAGCATAATGTTTTCAGTGCTCATCTATGTAGTAGCATATATCAGAATGCACTCTTTTTTAAGGCTGAATAGTATTCTAGAGTATTTGTGTACATATATAAATGTGGTATTATATATGTAGTTGTATATGTGTTTTCATATATTGTTTATTTATTAAAGAAGTACACATATATCTTTATTATATCTATATTATATATAATGGTATACAGGTTTATTTGTTTACATATTACGTATAGTTAAATAGGTATTATATATATTTAACATATCCTTTGGGTATATTTAATTATATATCCTTATATAGTCTTTGCACATATACTTAGAAATGGAATTACTGCATCTTATGGTAATTCTACATTTAAGTTTTTGAGGCACTACTAAGTTGTCTTTCACAGTGGCTGCATCATTTTATATTTTCACCAGCAATGCATAAGCATTATGATTTCTCCACATCTTTGTCAATAATTGTTGTAGTCCATTTTTTAAATAATAGCCATCTGAATGGGTATGAAGTGCTATTTCACTGTGGTTTTGATTTCCATTTCTCTAATAACTAAGAATGATGAGCATCTTTTCATGTTCTTATTGGTCACTCATTTATCTTCCTTGCAAAAAGGTCTATTCAGTCCTTTGCCATTTTAAAATTGAGTTATGTGTCTTTGCATTATTGAGTTGCAAGAGTTCTATTATATTTAGGATAATTGTGTGGTCATGTGTTTTTATTTCTCTTGGATAAAAATCTAGGCATGAAATTTCTGGGGCACTAATTGTGTGCTTTTATGAGAAACTGTCAAATAATTATTCAAAGTGGTTGTATTAATGTACATTCCTACCAGAAATATATGAAGTTTCCAATTGCCCTGCATGCTTAGCAACATTTGATCTTGTCAATCTTTTCTATTTTAGCTACTCTGGTGGGTGTGAAATAGTATCTTATTGTGATATTTAATTTATATTGCTCTGATGACTAATGATGTAATTACCTTTCACATTCCCGTGGGTCATTCACTCATCATCTCTTTTAAAGTGTATGTTCAGATCTTTTGTCTATTTTTTCATTGTTTATTTGTAGGAATTCCTTTAAATTCCAGATCTGAGTCTTTTGTTAGATACATGATTTTCAACGACCTACCTCTCCTTCTCCAAACTCTATGACTTGCCTATTCATTTTTAATCAGGAGAAAATTTTAATTTCTACTAAGTCAAATTTATTAATTCTATAATCTTATATGGAGTCCCTTTTGCTTTCTGAGAAATATTTGCCTATCCCAAAGTTATAAAGATAGTCTGTGTTTTCTTCTAGGAGCTTTATGGTCTTAGGTTTTACATTTATACCTATGAGACATATTAAATTAGTGCCTGTGTATGGAGAGAGGCAGGGGTTGAGGTTCTTTTTCTCCTCCATAAAGATATCCAGTTATGGCAGCATCACTTGTTCAAACAACTTCTTTACCCATTGAATTGTCTTGACACTGTGGATTGGGTTGTATTGGCTCTATATTTGTGGACTTTCCTCTGGACTTTCTCTTCTATGCCATTCATTTGTCTCCCCATACACCAATACCACACATTCCTAATTACACCCAAATTTTAAAAGCATAAAAGCCAAGTTTTAAAAGCATCCATTTAGTACTTATGTGTTTCAGTCTTCTTATATATGTTACTAATGACCATTATATGAGGTAGATGTTATTTCCTACCCTTCATTCCCCCATGTCATGGTAATTGCAGATAATAATACAAATTGAATAGGACATGCTTGAACACTAGCCTGTGTAATTACAAATGCCATATTTTTCTACCTTTCTTGAAATTGTGTGTGTGCCTTTAATTGACATTTAATCTCTGCCAAAATTAGCCCATCATTCTGCTCCCAGCTATGTCTTTTTTTTTTAGTACTTTTCTTAAAAGTACTCAAAGTTCTAACCAAACTAGACTCTCACAGATTTCTAAATATGCCCTACCCTTTTTCACATCTGTACTACTGCTGGCATGCATTATCTGCCCATCGTTTCTGCACCTGAATTCACCCAATACTTACATTTCCCCCTAAAAAAACCTCTCCGTCAAGGTATTACTGAGCCTACCAATCAGATGTGATGCCTCTGCCTCAAAGTTATTACACCACTTTGTAGCTCTGAATGGCACTTACGATACCCTCTCTTACAATATATATCTATTTTTTTCCGTATTCTTGACCAGTTTTTTTCCTCTAAAGAGAAAATTCCCAGAAGGCAGTATATTAATTATCTTTGTATCTCCTGACTAGACATTTCCACAAATTTGAGTGAAAGACATTTTGTTAGCAAAAAGTATTGTGATGAAACTTAGATGTATTTTAAAAAGTGAGCAGTTTAGCCCAGCCTGTGGCTCAGGATAATCTCCAAGTTTATTCTGTCAACTCAATCCTCCTAAATTTTTTTTCTGTTCAAATCAGAACTTTCCAGTTGGAAGATTCCCAGGACTGTAGCAGAGATTTTGTAGAGATCCGGGAAGACAACTCCACCGGTCACTTGGTGGGACGATACTGTGGCAGCGCCCTGCCCCTCAATTATTCATCCGCTGTCGCGCATGTGCTGTGGGTTAGGTTCCTCTCTGACGGCTCAGGCAGTGGCACGGGCTTCCAGGCTGTGTTTGCCAAGAGTAAGTTGGTTCTGCTTTAGCGATGGCTTCCAGAATGAGTCCTGCAAACTAGAAAGGATAACACTGTTTTCAAATTGTGCACATACGAATGGCTCATTAAGAGCCAGTGAGCATGCTGAACGGTTGTAATATTTTTCTCAAGCTTTAGTTGTATCGTTAAACTCTTGTCATAATAGCATGTTAGTCTTTACGGTATTTATAGTTCAGCTTTGTTACATTTATCTCAAATGTGTTTCATTTGATCCCATAAACTCTATATGCTTCAAATTAAAAACATTCAGTATTACGTTGGGATTGACTCGAAATGCTCAGATATTAGTCTAGGGTATTCTTTTAATAGCATAAAACGTTAAATATTTTTATTTTCTAACTCAACTTTTTCATAATTAGCTCTTTTATATATATATGGTCCTCAGAAGTGAGTTTCTCTCATCTTTAAAAACATGTTTTATTCTCTTGTAAGGCAAAATAAAATTGGTAAACCAAAATTAGAAGATTAGAGAGTGGGGCTCCTCACCCCCATCTTCCCTTTTCCCGTGTCCCCTGGGGTTTGGGAATCCCGTCTCAAATGGGGAAGTTACCCTTTGTTGTCACACCATGCAACCTTCTGTAAGGAGATGGAATTCTATGCACAAAATCACTCTTCCCCAGGAATTAATAGATAGCACAGAAACCAAAAGAGAAGCAGTATTTCTTTCAGTGTTCAGAAAAGAAATCACGGCCAGTGAAAAGTTCTTCTTTTTCAACACCCCTTGCCTTTTGTTTCATTTGATTAAAGAGCTGTTCTAAGTCTCCTCCATTTTTCCTCCTAGTATTTGGCAATGATAATATTGTGGGAACTCATGGGAAAGTTGCCTCTCCCTTATGGCCTGGAAATTACCCCCACAACTCTGATTACCAGTGGACAGTAAATGTGAATGCCTCTCAAGTCATCCATGGTAGAATCTTGGAGATGGACATCGAATCAACACGCAACTGCTATTATGACAAATTAAGGGTGAGCTTCCAAGGGCAACTGGTGCTTATAACTTCAGTGAATTGTTATTGGCAAAATAAATCCAAGTTAATGTCTATTCAAGCATTTGCAAATTGTATGGGATGGTCGGTCTGTTTGCCTTAAATCAAGATTCCCCCCTCTGGGTTACCTGTACAGAGGTAATTCTGGTGTTACATTTATTTATATTTTTGATCATTTTTGTAATTTGC
>PVKM010050170.1:0-10778 GCA_004027735.1 Carollia perspicillata
CTTCTTACCCTCAGGGTAATCAACCATTAACTGACTCCATACGGTTTGGGTGTGTTTCAGGCCACAGTAAGGTATTCTATTTTCCTCCATTTTGACCACAGATCAAAGTGATCTCAATAGTTTGTCAGAATTATTCTCTTATTATTGCTTAAAAACTCTTGTTACAGCTTATAAAGCAGAAGTTAAATCTCCTGGGTGGAAAAACAACAAGAGCAGACTGTTGGTGGAAAAGGCTGTGACAGGTCGATGGCTGATGCTGGGAACAGGGCCATGAGCGTGGGCTCAGGCTCAGGACCACAGGACACTGCCTCTGGACGCAGATACCTCACCTCTGGGGGCTCAGTCACGACTTACACATTTATTGCTGAAATAGATGATTTCTTGAAATGAACTGCTGACTCAGATCAGGAGAAAAGGCATTAATTATGTAGGTCAAGATGAAACTAAAGAAGAAAGTTTAACTGCACTTATTTGTCTTGAAATACTGCTGATATTGTTTTAATGTTCTATTTTCTGGTAGGGCTGTGAAAAAAAATTAAATCTAGCCACCAGTTTCAAAGGACTTGGGGAAATTGGGATGACACTCATTTGTTATGGTGACTTTTCTAAGTGATCACTCAGAAGTCATGAAAACATACTTTATGGGAAATTATATATATGGAGTACAAGTGAACAAAGACTACCTAAAGAAGATAATTTAGGTAGAAGACTACTTAAAGAACATATATTTTGAAAATATATGTTCATAAATCTTGTCTAAAAAAAGTCAACTATTGATTTAAGTGATCTTTAAAAAGATTTTTTAAATTTATTTTTAGAGAGGGGATGGGAGGGAGAAAGAGACAGAGAGAAACATCAATGTGTGGTTTCCTCTCATGCACCCCTTTTACTGGGTGGGGACCTGTCCTCTGAATTGAACCAGAGACCCTTTGCTTCACAGGCCAGTGCTCAATCCACTGAGCCGCACCAGCCAGGGGTGATTTAATTGATTTTTAAATCCTTTAATTTTATGGCAAAATACTTATTTGCATAGGGAAACAACAACTAAATCATCAACCATGACCATGACAGAGTTATAATATTCAGAAGAAAATGCCATTTGTTTAGATATGGCATCCCACAAATACATGGAGGATATGTTTGCAAAATTCTCCTATTTAGATGGTGTGTCACTGCTCTGGGTTTGCAGAATCCAGCCTCCCAGGTAATAGACAATGTTACTTCTTGCCAGTTACATCAGTGAACTTGGAGATTCTGGTTTCCTGTCTTGGAATAGTTATAAGGAAAGGACAATGAAGTTATGTTTTGCCAAAAAACTTGGCGAGTGAATAACTCCAGGTTTTTTAAAGCATCTAGATTGAGTATTTTGTAGTTCTAGTTTCATTATTCATACCACAAAAACATCATTATACATTAATCACTATCACAGGTGACACAAATACAAATAAAATAGGCAAAATATTGGGTAGGCCAAATTATCTGTCTAGTTTTTTTCCATAAAATAAAAGACGCATTTTTCATTTTCACCAATAACTTCATTGATTTGGATATTTTGAGTGTGTCAACTACCTCCCACTATTGGATTCTAGTGAGTAGAGGCCAGATGTGTTGCTAAACATCTTCCAATGCATGAGACAGCCCTACCACCAGGAATTATTTGGCCAAAATGTCAACAGTACCAAGAAACTCTGCAAACCAATTTTGACATGTTTTGTTAGTCACAGCACCTCCTCCACACACCGCACAGATCTTTCCTTGTGTTTCAGTTGTTGTTTTTACCTTTCTTGAAATGCTAAAGCATAATATGCTAAAAATGTTGTGTATCTTCTTCCATCTTCAAAACATCACCAATTTTCATAAGTTTTTTAAAATTTATGTCATACCAGCACACTGGTATGACAACTGTTAGAATACAGCCTAACAAAATTGTTTCAAATGAAGTTAAAGACAACTAAACACTACTGTAAGAGCCATCATAAGGAAGGAAAAAAAACCTAAAACTTTTTGGCCAACCCAATAGAACATATTGTCAATTAATGGTTCTGAATTTAGAAACTCACTATTTAATGAAATCTATGCCGTAGTGGAGGACGACTACCAGGTCCCAGGAAGTAAATCTGCTCTCTGGCCCTTCGCCTCACCACACATTTTGGCTGTAGGCAAAAAAGAGCTTACGTTTCTCAAAACTTGAGGTAAACAATCAACTATAGAAACCTCCTAAAGACATTGCTGATTAGAGCCTTCACAAATCCTTAAATTTTGAGATTTACCTTCAAAGACAGAAACATCTTTTTCATTAAAATTGACTCATTTACCCAAATGAAGTTATTGTTGACTGTGTAATAATTTGAACTATAACTAGTGCTTTCACTTTTACTCTGGAAACCAATTGTTCTGAAATTTAGACTCCCTCATATATGTTTTTTTTAATTACTAGAAAGCTCGCTCAGTGCTCAAAAATTATTTGCAAGTTGTCTTTTCTAAAAACATGCACTATATTATCACACACCAGGTAAAAGCTGCAAACATCTGAAAGAGACTATAGAAGTTTCAGTCCTTCCAAAACATTTAAACCTGCAAAAATCCTATGTGTACGGAAGGATTATCGTTTACAGCCTCACTTCATTATGCCCAACAGGGGCATGATTCCACTTGGCAGAGGAAAACTGGACACTGATTATATTCCACACTCTATTGTCATCCAGTGAAGACGGTGGAAGAAGTAACTCCTGTTTTATCAAGTAGGAAGTTAAAGAAACACTACTATTCCTCTTCATGCAAGAAGGCCCATCGATACGTGTTTATTTATTTATAACAATAAATCTTATTGCCGTACTTTTAAATCAGTATTTGCATTTAATGGTGTACTTGCATGTAAACTTCCTTGCACTCTGATATCTCAGTAATTTTTTTCTAAGTGTCAGTCATGTACCAGCACTTTCCTGGTGATTGTGAAATACCAGTGAACGAAGCGGAAAAACATCTCTACTCCTAGGGAGCATGAATTTTAGCAGCCGGGGGTGGACAGAAGCAACAAAGAACAATAATCACAGTAAGTATGCAAACAATCCGGCGTGGTATTTGGTGAAATGATATTGAAGAAAGGAGACGTGGAGCAACATAATGGGGCATGAGTGCAGTGGTGGGGGAGGGGGATGGGACCCTGTTACACACAGCGATCTGGGCAGACCTCACTGAGAAAGAACATTTCAACGAAACATTGGAAGGAAAGGATTTAACCACAGGGCTACCTGGGTGCAGAATAATGCAAGCAAAAGAAAGAGCTGGGTTTTTTTTTTAAAGTTTGAAATATGCATGCTTTATTTTAAAGGTTGTGATACTGAATATCTTACGACACTGCCAGAGGCCCTCAGGGGCTATGGGGAAGCCTCACCCAGTATGTTGCGACCTGAGGCCCTTGTAAACTTTTGAACCAGCCAACAGTAGGGTGTGGAGGCTATTCCTATAGTTTCCTTATATGTATTTATATATATATATATATATATATATATATATATATATATATATATCTTTTCTCATCTCACAAAATAGCTGGTTTTAAATGTGGAGCATGATAGAAATTTTAAATGAAAAGCAGCATCATCGATGTGGATTGAGGAGTGTGAGCAAGGGCAGTTACAGGAGGAAATCAGAGGTGTCCCCAGAAAGCAAATAAAAACTCTGAAGGAAACTGAGGGTCACATTTCAGTGACATCTTAAAGCTGTCTTTCCAGCTGGTGTGTGGAGACAATAGCAGTGGGTGGAGGTAAGGGAAGAGCAGAGAGAACTTTTAGGAGACAATTATAGTAATCCAGGTGGTGAGTGAGGTGGCATGAACCATAATGGTAGCATGGGAAATGGAAAAAGCACACATTTTAATATATAATATGTGCTTATGTATTATTTATACTTACATTATATAGTTGGAACCCTAGAAATATAGAATATACTTTTTAAATGGCACATGACACATTCATAATAATTTACTATGAAAATAATATAGAAACAATTTTCCTTTAAAAATGAATGTAATATATAAACAAATAGTTTGGGTTACAAAGAAACAATATACAAAAATATACATTTTTTCAACATAAATAGTGGAATGACAACTTCCAAATCAATGATGCAGGGGTAAAACAGTTTCCTGTGATTGTTTCAATGATCTATATTCTAAGAAAATTTGTAGCAATCGATACCTATGTTAATAAAAATTGTATGCATAAAAATTACTGAATAACATGCTCAACTCAAAATGCGAGAAAAGGAGTACCAAAGTAACCAAAAGAAAATAAATAAAAGGAATTTATAGAAACAAAAAGATTTTTTCACAATTTTAATGAGTATAATTCACACATAAAATTGTAAAATATTTAAAGTGTGCAGCATTACGGTTTGCTCTGCTATGCACTGTGAAAGGCTTCCCCCCACTGAGTTCATCAACGTATTTACCTTTGTCGATACGTCACCTCACATATTTACCTTTTTTGAGAGAATCTTTAAGTTCTACTTTCTAAGCAAATTTAAATCATTTAACAAGTTAGACAATATTTTAAAAGGCAGTGAATTAATAAATCCATAAAATAATTGTTTGAAAAAAAAATCAAGAAAATAGTCAAAACAACAGCTAAGTAAAGGAAATTTAAAATCCAAGCCTCAGAAAGAAGTAGACTACCTTCGTAGAGGAAGCAGAGAACAAAGTTAGTGCATGAAGAAAGGAAATAGACACCGAGCTGCTCCATAAAAATTGCAGGCCCAGACAGACTCATGGGATAAATGTAACAAGGATCATAGTGGTTTCGGATTGTAGACTAAGAAATAAAATACCTAAATCTGATTTATGAAACTAGAATAACTTGTATCCTTAAATCCAACAAAAATTACGCTAAAGAACAAAACTATAAGCTGATCTTAATTATCAGTATTATTTCAGAAATATGTAAAAAAGCAGCAAGCAGATTTCAGCACTTTATTTAAAATGAGGACATCGTCCCTAAGTGTGATTTCTTAAGGGTTGTGTCAATATTAGGAAATCTGAAAGTATAATCTGTATTGATAGATCTAAGAAGAAAAAATAATCATCTCCTGGAAAAAGAAAATGTGTGACACAATGTCTAACAGACTTTGTGATTAAAAAAAAAAAATACACACACAACAGAATTTAACCACAGAGGACATCATAGATGCTTTCTTAATACAAAGTATATATACAGAGACCAATGGGTGAGAATGAATTTGAGTTAAGAAAGTAAGATGTACCTAGTGCTTAGGGTGCAAAAGTGGAGAAATGAGTTTAGCTATAGTAATCAAGGGGGAAAAGGTTTTGCATGAAATGTTGAGAATATTTTATTTTATCTTGATAATGACAGGAAGCCATAAAGTATAGTCAGCTGGGAAGTTGAGTGATCAATTCTGGACTCCGTAAAGATCACTGTTTTCCATACATGTAGTAGAGCGGACCAAAGTGAAGCCAGGAGACAGGGAGGGAGGGTGGGACAGCAATGTTGCCCTGAACAGTGGGCATCTGTGGCGATGGGGAGCGAGCAAACTCCTCAGCACATAATAGAACTGTGGTAAGTACAGTAGTTAATTCACAAAGAAACAAACACACACACAAAAAAGCAAACAAACAAAATTTATTGGTCTGGTTTTATTTAGAAATATTAAAACATCTTGCAATAACTTGGGTCAATGTTATTGTATACAAAAATTATTTCACAAATACAGAGATTAATATAATAGTAAAGGGAGATTACTTGATGGCTTCTATCTTTTTTGTTATTGGGGTCTGTGATATGGTTTTTCTTTTTTGATATTCTTTCCTTGTTTTGGAATATTTAAAATATTTGTTTGATATTTTATTTGTATGATTTAAGTAGGTGTGGATAAACAGAAAAGAAACTCTAACAAGCAAACAAACAAAACACGCTAAGTTTGTTGTACTTAGATATGCAAAACCAAATGGATGCTGTACTCGGGAAAAACTCCTCGGGGCACAGGCTGTGTGCCGATTCTTCTCTCGCAGCTGTACAGCGCAATTTTCTACGCCCTGCGTGTAATACCATGAAGGAAGGAATCACATGTACTGCTCCATATTTTTACACTTTAAAAACTGTCCTTATAAGTGCTAGCATGTTGTCACTGTCCACTGGATGAATCCTCTTATTTTACTTTCATTATGGACAATGTACCGAATTTAAACTCGAAGATTTTCATCATCTCAGTGATTTCTACTATCATTGAAGTCGTTAAAGAATGCAGTTAGAGACAAAGACAAGAAAGTATGCTAGGAGGCTATGAGTTGGGAAATGATGAGATGTACAGTAGGCTTATTAGGGGGAAACCGTTCGATCCCTGGAAGAGAATAAGTTACCATGTTTTTGGAAAAATGTGAAAATTCGGTGAGGCCGAGGTGAACTGAATTCCAGTCCTTTAGCTTAGATCCTGCTTAAGGTATTCCAAAAGGAGGGAAGATTTATTGAAAATCATACTGTTTGTAGGGATTTCATTTTCAAGTGAATATCAAGTGATACTTGATTTTTAAGTTACCAATACTAATGTCAGGCTCCAAAAAATTAACTGCTACTTTTTATCTTAACTTACTTTAAATGCTTGTGGCTTATTATTCTCGAACTATATATAATATGTAAAGGCTAATTTGTTTATTATCATCCTTTCTTCATAAATTAAAGAAATAAATTTTTTGAGCTCTGTCAAAACACAGAGTTCACCTGACCGATGTGGCTCAGTTGGTTGGGCCCCCTTGTCTCACAAAGCAAAAGGTCATGGGTTTGATTGCCAGTCAGGACACGTGCCTGGGTTGTGGGGTTCGACCACTGGTTGAGGTGCGGTGAGGGCATGTAGAGAAGCAACGAATCGATGTTTCTCTCCTTCGCATTAATCTCACTCTCCACCATACTGGGGCAACATAGTAATTGAACTTGAACACTACGTTCACCACATTCTCCTCAGTTATGTAGGTGATTGGGTCTGAATTCAAGTTGTTAAGGCCCCAGGAGGCCAGAACTGTTATCTATTTCATCCCTGTATCTCCTATAGTACCTTTCACTGAGGACCTCAACAAATGTTTGTTGAATTGAAAAAACACATAGGATTTGGAAAGGCAGGGTCTGTTCTGATTTCCGTGGGGGACAGAAGTAACATATTCGAGCACCTGTTGTGTGTCAGGCGCTTGAGAAAGCACTTTTCAGTCTTTTAATATAGAATTCTCTTAAGATAGATATTAAATTCAATAGCATCTTTAAAAATGAATAATCTGAAGCTCTGCAATATTAAGGAGATTTTCTGTAGATCGTAACCAACAAAAACTGAAAGCAATCCAATTTTGTCTGTGTCTAAACACACGCTGCTTTGCAGGTTCTACTAGTTAGTGCCTGCCATTAGAGTTATATTTCAGTAGCAAATGGTAACTCACATTCAAAATGGGTGTGTCGTATTTGTGATTCTGGTGAGGCGTGTCGGAGTTTCATTTAAACTGTTTTACACAATTCTGGGCTTGACTCAGGTCTCCACTTAGAATTTCACACCACCTTCAGCAACAAATCATCCTGTCTTTATGAAAGAATTTCCCTCCATACATTCACCACAACCAGTCCTAGTTCTCGAAATTAAGAAATGAGATCTTGTCAGTGCCCTGGGCACAGTCCATGAGATGGACTCTTATTAATCAATTCACTAGATAAAGAGTGGGCAGTCAATCAACTTCTCTCCCTTCCTTCCTCCCTCCCTCCCTTCCTCCTTCCCTCCCACTCTTCCTTCCTTCCTTTAATGAAAGATACAGTTGCTCCAAATGCAGCACAAAATCATAGAAATCAGTGATGTAGAAGGAAACTTGATTAAAACAACAGCTTAGAATTGCTTCACATGTAGTGTCTACAGCACTGCAGGCTAGTTACTTAGATGGGAGATACGCACGGCAAGAAAATGACTGCTCTGGGAGGCTAATGTTACAGTGAAGTTGGAATTATGTAAACGTGCCAGTGTTTACAGTAGAATTGTAGTAAACAACAGAATTATTAAATAGTTAACGACATCAAGCGTTGATTGCCTAAGATATTTTTTACAACCACATTAAAAATACTCTCCTATCAGTGTCTCTGTGTCGCTACGCTTCTATTTACAAACCGCAGCTCTTGCAGCCCAGAGGTATCCTCTGGCCTGTGGCAGATGTTCAATAAGCATATGTTCCCCGAATCTGCCACGAAGACAAATGGACCTGGAGGAGGTTGAAGGATTTGAAGAAAGCAGATTAATTTGAATAAGAAATGGGAATGAGATGCGGCTAAAGGAAATGTGGACAATTCTTGCTTTACTCAGCTCTCTCACACTGCAAGCTACCAAACAAGACACACTTCTCACATTGTTTTGCACACTCATCAAGGTTTCCAAGGAGTTCTGAACCAAAAAATGAATACATCATCATTTCTACAAGTGCGCGTATATGTATTTTCTTGAATGGACTTGTGCTATTGTAGCAGTAAAAATGGTTAGTTGTCTACTTAAATAATAAGTTCACACCACTTGGGGGGAACTTTGACTTTCTTTTAGTATGGAATTCAAGAAGAAATAAGGAGAAGTGAAGAAATTTTCATGTTTCTCTCCAGCGATCACAGGAGAGAGAGAGGCCTGGGTGATGGAAGACTGCATTCTCTAAAAGCTGGGAGACAGATTAAGTGAGAAAATACGGTCCCTGGGTTTAAGATACTTAGGACTACCTGTCTTCCCTTCTTTCTTCTTTTTTTAAAAAAGTATTCCAGACCACTTAATATATCTTCTTTCACTTTGTATATACTCAAGAACAAAGATAAAGTTTGTGAAGATGAATGAAAAGATACTAGTTGACATCTTGAATTTTGAAACAAACTTATTGATATTAGCTAAATAATGGCATTCCTATTGGAATCTCCTAGGAGCAAAGCAATATTTCTTTTGGTTTTTAAATGGTAAAAAAATTCTTTATGCATAGAACTGTGCCTATCACTGCAGGAGGTTTACCATCCTGGGACTTCTGCAAACTGCACCCCCGGAAATAGTAAACACCAGTGACACAGTCACGTGCTCCACCGTCACGTGCACAACCAAAAACACTGCTCCCCTCATTCAAACACCCATAGAAACACACTCTTTATTCAGGTTGGAAACCACATAAATAGAGAAAAGGGATTGTGTGGAAAAAAGACTGAGTTCTACCTCAATTAAGGTCTTCTGGTTGGAAGTGATAGATGGTGTTTTATTTTGTTTGTATTTTGTTTTCCCATTAAAGCAACAAAACCCAAATCAGGCTACATGAGAGGAAAAAACAATGAAAAGGTATTTGTCAGAACTACTGGACCTCTCCTAAAAAACTGAAGGGGGTTAGAATCAAAGCTTCCCTGGAATTTTTGGATCTTTGTACTATATTTGTTGATGCTTTAAAAGATTATCTGTCCCCAACGTGATTATCTGAGTTTCCCTTATCATATTTAAACTACCCTGCAAAGATTGTGGTTGGTCCAGTTTTGGTCAGGGGCATCTCACTGAAAGCCTTGTTCAGCTAGGGAACAAGAAGTGAGTTGTGAATGTTGCCTTAAAGTAATTCAGGTAATATGCAACCAGACATATTTTACTAAGCTGCTGCCATATTTTAAATTGTTTGAAGTAGGCATCAACATATAAAATATAGAAGGTTCTAAGTAAACAGTTGAACCCCACTTTGAAAACTCAATAATCAATTAATATGAAGTATTTATTTTCACATATCCACAAACAATCCAAGTCTAGAGGAATTGCCCTTTTGATCGAGTAACTCCTGTTTGTGTGTCAGATAATGATCTCCAGTCTTCTAAGTTACACACCTGATCCAGCCAACATGTGCTAACCCTACAGGTGTTAGTGAAATGGTTCTTAGAAGTGTCATTCTGCTGGAAAGGTCAAAGAAATTCTGTAAGGGAAAGTAGCTATAAATTTCATATTAAGTGCATTAAAAAAAGAAAGTGCAAACGTGATGTATATAATGACACTTGAAGTTTTTCCTATTACTGTTTTGTCTCTAGATTTAAAAAATTAACCATGTATTCCACATGTAGGGGGGAAAAGAAAGTATGTTGACTGTGAAGCAACCGTGTTCTATTTCTAATGCTTTTTAAGATGCAAGTGGGTTTCTGCATTTTACCTGACTACCCAGTTTTTCGGCAACTTCTCTTCAGCTTATTAGCTATTTCCCATGAAGGAACATGAGAATTTTGGCTGTGCCTATTAATTCATTAGAAAACGGATTGCATTTGCATTCTCACCATTTGGAGTTGTTGTATGCATATTTGTTTCTCACAAAAATGTCATCACTTACTTCACTTCTGGCTCTCATTTAAATAAAATCACTGTTTCTATTTCCTTTTAGATATATTTAAACATGCTATTTTCTACAATCACCAAAGTGGGATGTTTTGGCTGCTCTTTTCTATTTTTAACCAAGTTTGAATAGTTGATAAAGATATTGTTTGATAAAAAGGTATTTTGGATATCTCTCTTTCCAAATAAAATAAAAATTCTTGAAAATGCACCCTGCAATTCAGTAGAACTATAGGTAATTTTCTATGAAATCTATAAGAATAATATTCAATAAAGCATTTCATAAAGATAGAAATAATAATTGCTTTGATTTTTAGTATGAAGACATATTCTAATTCTGGTTAGAAAAAGGGAAGTATTATAAAACTGACATCTAAATTTGGGACATCACAGTGAAAACTGGATTACGCTCACCACATAAGAGTTTTCTC
>PVKM010050171.1:0-10772 GCA_004027735.1 Carollia perspicillata
GTCTCATCACTGTGGCTAGAACTTCCAATACTATGTTGAATGAAAGTGGTGAAAGAGGACATCCTTGTTTTGTTCCTGATCTTAGTGGGAAAGGTTTTAGATTTTTCCCATTGAGTATAATGTTGGCTGTACCTGTTTCATATATGGTATTTCTTATGTTGAGGGATGCTTCCTCTACTCCCACTTTGCTGAGTGTTTTAATCATAAATGGGTGCTGTACCTTATCAAATGCTTTTTCTGCACCTATTATACGATCATGTGATTTTTGTCTTTGCTTTTGTTTATGTAATGTATTATGTCTATTGATTTGCAAATATTGTATCATCCATGCATCCCTGGGATGAATCCCACTTGATCATGTTGTATGACCTTTTTCATGTATTTCTGGATGTGGTTTGCCAATATTTTGTTGAGTATTTTAGCATCTATGTTCATCACCGATATTGGCCTGTAAATTTTTCTTTGTTGTGTCTTTATCTGGTTTTGGGATTAGCATGATGCTGGCTTCATAAAAAAGAGTTTGGGAGTCTTCCCTATTTTTGGAATTTTTGGCGTAGTCTGAGAAGGACAGAGGTTAGCTCTTTCTTAAATGTTTTATTAAATTCTCCTGTGAAACTGTCTAGTTCAGGGCATTTGTGAGCCAGGAGTTTTTTAATACTACTTCAATTTTACCAGCTGTCATCAGTCTGTTCAAGGTTTCTGCTTCTTCTTGGTTCAGTTTTAGAGAATTATATCTTTCTAGAAATTTGTCCATTTCACCTAGGTTTTCAAATTTCTTGGCACATAGTTGTTTGTAGTAATTTCTTAGAATCCTTTGTATTTCTGTGGTATCTGTTGTGATCTCTCCTCTTTCATTTCTGATTGTATTTATTTGGGTCCTCTCTCTTTTTTTCTTGATGAGCCTGCTTAAAGGCTTGTTGATTTTGTTTATCTTTCAAAGAATCAGCTCCTGGATTTATTGATCATTAGAATTGTTCTTTTAGTCTCTATGTCATTTAATTCTGCTCTGATCTTGATTATTTCCTTCCTTCTACTTGTTCTGGGCTGTCTTCATTGTTGTTCCTATAGTTCTTGTAGGTGTAGGGTTGGGTTGTTTATTTGAAATATTTCTGTTAGGTAGAGTGGTGTTATTGTGAAATTCCCTCTTATGACTGCCTTCGTTTTTTCCCATAGCTTTTGGACTCTTGTGTGTTGATTTACATTTGCTTCCAGATGCTTTTTGATTTCTTCCTTGATCTCATTATTAACCCATTCATTGTTTAAAAGCATGCTATTCAAAGTCCATGACTTTTAATGTTTTTGGTTTTTTTCCTTGATGTTGGTTTCTAGTTTTAGGCTTTTGTGGTCTGAGAAGATGCTTGATATATTTTCAATTTTCTTGAATTTGTTGAGGCTTGTTTTATGTCCTATCATGTGGTCTATCTTTGAAAATCTTCCACGTGCATTTGAAAAGAATGTGTATTTTGCTCTTTGGGATGAAAGCTTATGTATGTATATAAACTCAGTTAAATATATATGTATATACTCCCACTCTGTGTGTGTGTGTGTGTGTGTGTGTGTGTGTGTGTGTGTATCAGTTAAGTCCAATTGATCTAGGGCATTGTTCAATATCCCTGATGATATTTTCTTTGGAAGATCTATCCATTGTTGACAGTAGGATGTTAAAATCCCCTAGCATAAGAGTGTTGCTGTCTATATCTTTCTTGAAGTCCTCAAAGAGTTTTCTTATATATTTGGGTGCTCCTATGTTGGGTGCATATACATTTATAATGTTTATGTCTTCTTGATGGATTCTTTCCTTGAGTATTATGAAGTGTCCTTCTGTGTCCCTTTTTATGACCTTTGTTTTGAAGTTTATTTTGTCTGATACAAGTATTGCTACCCCAGCTTTTTTTTCCTGTCCATTTGCTTGGAATATCTTTTCCCAACCCTTCACTTTCAGTCTATGTAGGTCTTTTTTTTTTTTTTCTGAGGTGGGTCTCTTGTTGGCAGCATATATGCGGGTATATTTTCTTATACATTCACCTAGCCCATTGGAGCATTTTGATTGGGGCATTTAATCCATTAACATTTAAGGTTATTATTGATAGGTACTTATTCATTTTCTCCCCTTTGTACCTGTGTTCCTATCTCGTGCTCTTTTTCTTCCTCTTCTTAAAGCAGGCCCTTTAGCATTTCTTGCAGTGCTGGATTGGTGGAAGTGTATTGTTTCAGCCTTCTTTTGTCTGTGAATCTCCTGATTTTGCCTTCCATTTTAATTGAGAGCCTCATTGGGTAGAGTAGTCTTGGTTGCTGACCTGTGCTTTTCATTACTTGGAATTGTTCTTGCCATTCCCTTCTGGCTTGCAGCGTTCTCTTGAGAAATCAGCTGAAAGCTTTATTGGAGCTCCCTTGTATGTTACTTCCTGTTTCTCCCTTGCTGCCTTTAAGATTCTCTCTGTTTCTCTTTAAAATTTGGCATTTTAATTATGATGTGTCTTGGAGTAGGCCTCTTTCTGTTCCTCTTGATTGGGACTCTCTGTGCTTCCTGAACTTGCGTGGCTTTTCCCCTCTCCAGATAAGGGAAGTTTTCTGTCAATATTTTTCAAAAAGTGTTTCTATCTCTTGCTCCTTTTCTTTTCCTTCTGGTATTCCTATGATTTGAATGTTGTTGCATTTCATGTTGTCTTGCAGTTCCCTTATGCTATCTTCACATTTTTTTAGTCTTTTTTCATGCATCTGCTCTACCTGGGTTTTTCTTTCTACCTTGTATTTCAGCTCACTAATTCAGTCCAATGCTTCATCCACCCTGCTTGTAATTCCTTCCAGAGTATGTTTAATCTCAGATATTATGCTTTTCATTTCTTCTTGGTTCTTGTTTATAGTTTATATTTCCTTTTTTGAACTGTTGTAGTTCCCATTCAGTTCCTTGTAGTTGTCTGTGAGTTCCTTAAGCATCCTTATAACCATTATTTTGAAATTTGTACCTGATAGTTTGCTTGCCTCCATTTTATTTAGCTCTTTTACTGGGGAGTCTTCCATTATTTTTGATTGCAAGTTCTTTCTTTTTCTCCCCATTTTAGGTGACCTTTTTAACTTGTTTCTGTGATTCCAGATGCTCTTCTTTGCTTGATGTCTTTGTAGGGGGAACTTCTGTGGTAGGGGTTCTGTGAGATTCAGTGGTGCAATAAGACCTGATTCTTACCTGAAGAAAAAGATGCAGATCAGTTAGGAAGATAAGATTAAGGCATATGGAATATTTAGGGTGCAATTAAGAACTATAATTGGTTGGAATTGCATATATGAGTTCAGGGAAGGAAGCGATTAATATGACCTAGAGGCTTGTTCTATAGCTGTTTTTTAAAATTTTGTATGAGAACATAAATGATGCCATTAATCAAAATATCAGCTGGCATGAAGCTGAGCAGAGTAGAATTCAAAATGAATTCAAAACAATGGGGTGATTCTAACAAGGTGAATTTAAATAGTAGCTTAATAATGCTTAAAATAAGTTAGTTATAACTAATATTTTTTGAACATTGACCAGGAAAATGGTGCTATTTAGTGATTTACCTTCACTATGTCATTTGATCCTTATATTATGCCATGAAGCTTATTTTAATCCTCATTTTAAGGTAAAATAATGTTCCCAGGATCAAACAAATCATATGTGATGATTCCATGCTTCAAAATCAGATCTAAACTCTTACGTACTACTAAATCATGTTGCCTCAATAACTTTAAAAAATAAACATAAACTTCTATACTTACACATTTAGCATGAAGTGCCTCACTAGTTTGGTGTAAAAATAAGATCATTTATGTTTATAATAAGCAAATCAAATCTTGAGAACCCACCAGCTCAAATAACAAGATGTCCAGTCTCTGCTTTGAGGTTTCCCCATTAAGTTGCCCACAGTCTAAGTCTTAACAGAAAAAGCTCATTCTGATTCTGAAAGCAAGGGAAGAGGATTACTGGAGAATTTCCTCAGGATTTTAAAGATTCCAGTTTGCAGCTGTCATTGCTGTTCTTTCTGCCTTATCTGTGACTGAGAGCTGCCCCTGTGCAGTTTGATACAGCGTTCTTATCTGAAGTAGAAATGGCACCCTTACTTAGGTATGGAATGCTGCACAGGCCACAGTCATCTTTTTCATAGGAGAATAATCCTATATTCTCTAGCTGCATCCTGGACCAAGATTACACTTGAACTTCCAAGTTCACAGCTCTTTGTTCTACATTCAACTGTGCAGCTATTGTCCCAAATCCACCTTCAACAGGAGTCATGTTGAATATTTAGCCTCCACCACACACTGTGTCCTAACTGGCCCTACCCTACAATTGCTTTTGCTCTGGTATGGAGCCTGGGGTCACTAGTCCAGACTGTCCTTTCCTCATGGGTCCTTTCTTACCACTAGATTTCAGTCAAGAACATCTTAATTCACAAAATCTAAAACAATGTTAAATCTCCAAGAAGTGGCCTTGATGCTTTTCCTTCAGATACTGTGAGTCCCATGCACATTTACTTAACCCCTGTGTACCTGTGAGTCATATGTATAACACCAGTCATATACTGATGACTTTCAAGTGTACATTTTGACCTCAGACCACCTTCCAAGAGCTTCAAGTTTGCATGTTCATGTGCTTACTCATCGTCTTTAACTGGATACCTATTAAGCATTTCAAGTGTTGTAGATCCCAAATAGAACTTTTGGTTCTCTGTTTCGAAACCTGCTGATACAACAGTCTTTGTTATTTCAAAAACTCTAAGTATTCAGGTAGTTAAGCCAAAAATTTAAGAGTCATTCTGGATCCCTTTCTTTCCCTTTTCTTCCACATCTAATGCATCAGCAAATCCTGTGCACTCAGTCCTTGTAATACATCCTGAATACTACCATATGCCTCTTTATCCCCTGCAAACACTCTGGGTCAAACTATCATCATCTCTTGGTTGGACTGGTATTCCTGCTTCAGTTTTTGCTTTCCTTAACCACACAATCCATTCTTCTCGACATCAGAGTGGTCTTTCAATACTGTAGTGAAATCCTTTATCTGTCCTCTGTTTAAAATCTTTCTGACTTTCTAAGATGGTAGTGAGGTAGGTGGGAGTGGAGCCCAGTTCTCCCTATGCCCAGCTGGAACACTTAACTGATCTTCTGAGGAACAGAGTGAACAGCTAATGGCATCACAGCTTATATGAAGTTTGGAGACCAAAAATTGTAGAGGACACTGAAAAATAGATGGTGAGGAGATTGAGCTGGGATGGTAAGGTCCCTGGTATCTGTGCAGTGACCTAGGCCACTGTGGCCCCCAGCCTCACACCTGCTGCAGGACATGGGGAGGAATGTTAGATCATCAGTTCCCTCCCCTACCAGAGAAGGGAGGGCAGCCTGGCACCAGGAGGGACCTGGATGCTGGAAGTCACCAGGGGTAATAGAGAAGAGGTGGGAGACACACAGAAGCAAGATACATCTGCTGGGACTATGGATGCTGACACCAGAGAAATTGGGGTGCTGGGTGATACCTGGAGAAGGGATAAGTTGGGCCGTGTCAGACCCTTACTCAATAGCCTCCAGACTGGTTGGAAAGTTGGGCTGTGTGAAAAGCCATGAGCTTCTTAAGAACAGTGGGTAGCTGCTTTATAAGGAACTCTCAGCAGTGGCTGGCATGCTCGGAGGGTGATTTCAGCTGCCCATGCCCAGAGACTGAGTGGCTGAGCAAAACTGCATGCGCCTGGCTTGTCTTGGGTTCCATGCCTGAGATTGACTCATGCTGTGTGCCCAGAGACTGAGTGGCTTGATTATACCTATGTGCCTGAGACTGAGTGGCTGATTGGAACCACATGCCCCAGATTGACTTGTGATGTGCGCCCAGAGACTGACTAGCTGATTTGAGCCTGGCAGTTCATGGAGGACCTGGCTGGAGGCTGGGCAACTGTGAATATTGTGGCCAAGGTCTGGTCCCCATTCCCTCAAAACCATAGGAAGGGAGAAAAGCAAAGCCCAGCCCCTCTCTTCCTGTGGCATCCAGGAAGACCAGCAGAACTGGCTCAACAGTTTTAAAGTAAGCAGGAGGCTTATTTTTTCTCTTTCCTCTCTCTTTTTTTTTCTTACCCCAAGGGAGACAATAAGATGGAGTTATGAAAGGTCCAGAGACAAATCCAAAGGGAGAACATAAGGCTAATCCCCAAAACTGATAAACTGAGACAAAAATCACTTTGCTATCCTATAGAACTGGCATTTTATTGTTTATGTATATTATTATTGTTTTTTCATTTTTTTACTACTTTTATTTTATTAGTATTTTTAAAGATTTCTCTTCCTAATGTTCAGTTTTCTTCATTTTATTTCTCTGTTTAATTGCACTGATTTTCCTTATTCTCTCTTTATTATATTTTAATTTTCCTTCTTTCACTTCACTTGTGTTCCAATAACACACTACTCTTGATCATGTACTTTCTATTCCAGTTATCCAAATCATATATTTCTTGTCATATTATTGATGTTCCAATACTATTGTAAATAATTGTTGTTCTATACAATTGTACTACACAGCAACCCTCCCTGATCTTAGCCCACTTCACTTTATTCCTGAGCATTATTATTGTTGTGGTTAACTCTATTCTCTCTCACACTACTCCTACTTTCTATCCTTTACTCTCACTATATCTCATCATCTAACCTTGCACAAACGCTCTGTTTTATGGATTCAACTCACAATCCTCCTCCCCTCTAACAAGAATATTACCTCTTTTTCACCTTTCATAAAAAGTGGCTAGTTGGGTGAAATATCAGAATTAATTCTATTCTTATCCAAAGAATCTCCTATCTCTTCTCTATTGTTGGTACTTTAAATCCCATAGAATACTCTCCTGCTGTCTTAATTCATTTTGCTCACCCCCTGCCACTGATCACACAAGAATAGGTGGAAGCTGGGAACACCAGTATATCTGCTGGAGGAGAGAACACACCAACAAAGGAACCACCAAAAGGTAAAAACTGAAGTACAACAAGAGAACCCACACAAACAGAAGAAAGGACAAACCTAGAGTGTCCAGACCTGGAGATCAAAGAGACCACACCACTGAACCCCACAGAATTCCTACTATAGAAGTTCACCCTACAAAGACAGCTAGCAAAGCAAAACATCAGGAGATGCAGAAAAAAACAAAAAGAGTCACCTAAAATGGGGAGACAAAAAAGGAGCATGCAACCAAAAGGAATGGAAGACAACCCACTAAAATAGGTAAGTGAAATGGAGGTAAGCAAATTATCAGATACAGAATTCAAAATAATGGTTTTAAAGATGCTCAAGGAACTCATAGACAACCACAAGGAACTGAGTGAGAACTGTAAAAATATGAAAAAGGAAATAGAAACTATAAAAAAAAACCAGGAAGAAATGAACAATAAAATATTGGAAATAAAAAACACACTAGTAGGAATTATAAGCAGGCTGGATGAAGCAGTGGATCTAATCAGTGAGCTGGAGGACAAAGTAGAAGAAACACCCAGAAAGAGCAAGAAAACAAAATGAGACTCAGAAAGAATGAAGAGGTATTAAGGGAACTGCAGGAAAACATGAAACAGAATAATATCTGTATAATAGATATACCAGAAGGAGAAGAAGAAGAGGAAAGGATAGAAAACCTGTTTGAAAAAGTAATGATGGAAACTTCCCTAATTTGATGAGAGAAAAAGTCACACAAATCCAGAAAACACAGAGAGTCCCAATCAAGAGGAACCTAAAGAGGCCCACTCCAAGACACATCATAATTAAAATGGCAAAATTCCAAGACAAAGAGAGAATCTTAAAGGCAGCAAAGGAGAAATAGTAAGTAACATACAAGGGAGCCCCGATAAGGCTAGTAGCTGACTTCTTAATGGAAATGCTCCAAGTTAGAAGAGAATGGCAAGAAGTATTCCAAGTAATGAGAAGCAAAGGCCTACAATCAAGACTACTCTACCCAGCAAGGCTCTCAATTAAAATGGAAGGCAAAATCAAGATTTTCCCAGACAAAAGAAGTCTAAAAGAATGTACCTCCACCAAACCAGCTCTGCAAGAGATGCTAAAGGGCCTGCTTTAAGAAAAAGAAGAAAAAGAGTGAGAGAAAGAAGAACAAAGGTATGAAAAAATACAATTAATAAATACCTATCAGTAATAAGATTGAACATAAATGGATTAGACGCTCCAATCAAAAGAGGTAGAATAGCTGAATGGATAAGAAGTCATGACCCATACATATGCTGCCTACAAGAGACCCACCTCAGAACAAAAGACCTACACAGACTGAAAGGGAAGGGCTGGAAACAAATTTTCCAAGCAAATGGACAGGGAAAGAAAGCTGGAGTAGCAATACTCATGTCAGACAAAACAAACTTCAAAAAAAGGACCATAAAAAGAGACCCAGAAGGTCACTTTTTAATACTCACAGAAGAATCCATCAAGAATACATAAACATTGTAAATATATATGCACCCAACATAGGAGCACCCAAATACATAAAGAAAATCTTAGAGGACTTCAAGAAAGATATTGATAGCAACATAATTATAGTAGGGGATTTCAACACCCCACTGTCAAAAATGGATAGATCTTCCAAACAAAATATGAACAAGGATATTGCAGCATTGAACAATGCCCTAGATCAAATGGACTTAACTGATATATGTAGAGCCTTTCATCCCAAAGAAGCAAAATACACATTCTTTTCAAATGCACATGGAACATTTTCAAAGATAGACCACATACTAGGACACAAAACAAGTTTCAACAAATTCAATAAAATTGAAATCATACAAAACATTTTCTCTGACCACAAGGGACTGAAACTAGAAACCAACCTCAAGGAAAAAACTCAAAAACACTCAAACTCATGGAGATTGAATAGCATGCTATTAAACAGTGAATGGGTCAAGAAGGAGATCAAGGAAGAAATAAAAAAGCCTCTGGAAACAAATGAGAATGAACTCACGATAACCCAAAACTTATGGGACACAGCGAAGGCAGTCTAGAGAGGGAAGTTCATAGTGATACAGGCCTACCTAAAAAAGATAGAAACATTTCCAATAAACAACCTACTCCTACACCTACAAGCAATGCAGGAACAACAACAAGGGAAGCCCAGAGTGACTAGAAGGAAGGAAATAATCAAGATCAGAACAGAATTAAATGACATACAGACTAAAATAACAGTTCTAAGGATCAATAAATCTAGGAGCTGGTTCTTTGAAAGATAAACAAAATTGACAAGCCGTTAAGCAGACTTATCAAGAAAAGAAAGAGAGAGGACCCAAATACACACTGTCAGAAATGAAAGGGAGAAATTACAACTGATACCACAGAAATACAAACGACTGTAAGAAATTACTATAAAGAACTAAATATTAAGAAATTTGAAAACCTAGGTGAAATGGACAAATTTCTAGAAGAATATAGTCTTCCAAAACTGAATGAAGAAGAAGCAGAAAGCCTGAACAGACAAATAACAGCTGACAAAATTGAAGCAGCAATCAAAAAACTCCCAACACATAAAAGCCCTGGACAGGACAGTTTCACGGGAGAATTCTACGAAGCATTTAAGGAAGAGCTAATTCCTATTCTTCACAGACTATTACAAAAAATCCAAGAAAACAGAAGACTTCCAAACTCTTCTTATGAATCCAGCATCATCCTAATCCCAAAACCAAATAGAGACACAACAAAGAAAAAATACAGGCCAATATAGCTGATGAACATAGATGGTAAAATCCTCAAAAAAAATATTGGCAAACCACATCCAGAAATACATGAAAAAGATCATATACCATGACCAAGTGGGATTCATCCCAGGGATGCAAAGATGGTACAGTATCACAAATCAATAAATGTAATACATCACATAAACAAATGCAAAAACAAAAATGATCATATCACTTTTGATCTGATCAAAATGATATCACATGACCATATCAATAGATGTGGAAAAAGCATTTGATAAGGTACAGCACCCATTTATGATGAAAACACTCAGCAAAGTGGGAAAAGAGGGAGCATTCCTCAACCTAACAAAGGCTATATACAAGAGACCTACAGCCAACATCATACTCAATGGGCAAAAACTAAAAACTTTCCCACTAAGATCAGGAACAAAACAAGGATATCCACTTTCACTACTTCTACTCAACATGGGATTGGAAGTCCTAGCCACAGCAATTGGACAAGGAGAGGAAATGAAAGGCATCCAAATTGGAAAAGAGGAAACAAAACTGTTACTGTTTGCAGATGACATGATAGTGTACATGGAAAATCCTATAGACTCCACCAAAAAAACTGCTTGACCAAATAAATGAATTTGGCAAAATAGTGGGATGCAAAGTCAATATTCAGAAATTGAAGGCATTTTTGTATACCAACAATGAAATATCAGAAACAGAAATCAGGAAAAAATTCCATTTGATATAGCAACAAGAAAAATAAAGTACCTAGGAATAAACCTAGCCAAGGAAGTAAAAGACCCGTACTCAGAAAACTACATGACACTGAAGAAAGAAGTTAAGGAAAACACAAACAAATGGAAGCAAATACTGTGTTCATGGATTGGAAGAATTAACATCATCAAAATGTCCATACTACCCAAAGCAATTTAGAGATTCAATGCAATCCCTATTAAAGTATCGAGGACATATTTCACAGATTTGGAACAAATATTTCAAAAATTTATATGGAACCATAGATGACCCTGAAGAGCCACAACAGTTTTGAGAAAGAAGAACAAAGTAGGAGAGATCACAGTATCTGATATCAAAACATGTAT
>PVKM010050172.1:0-10786 GCA_004027735.1 Carollia perspicillata
ATGTGAAGTACCTTCAGTTCTTGAAAACAAAACCAGTGCGGGGGAAGGAAAGGCTATATTCACTGAGGTCGTCGTTCTCCAGAGTACAGGAGTTCAGGCAAAGGAAGTCAGCACCCATCTATTTCGGCTACATTTCCAGCCTGCACCACCCGTCTGGCTGTGTCATTTTTGTTGTTGCTTTTCGGTTTTTAATTTGTTGTGTATTATAGAACTGTATTTTATTTGTCCTAAAATAACCTTTTTAAAGCTCGAGTAATAGTGTTCTAGATTTGGGTTAAGCATACCTATTTTTTCTGTTTTAAAACAATGATCACCTCTCAGCTACATCTCCCTGGTGTGAAAAATATTAATGACACGTTCTCAAAAGTCGACACTTCGCCTAGACCCTTCTTCACAGCAGCGCACGCACTCTTCCAGCCGGTCTCACACGCACCTAAGACTAGGTCAGTCCTAAGCTCTCTCCGTGGGCCACGCCCCAGTCCTCTTCCGCTGTTCCCCTCCCTTCCTGTCTTGCCTAAGGGTACACTGGTCACCGAAAAACCCCAACTCAGCAACCACGTACTGAGCAGACAGTACGCCCAACACCACTGCCCCGGCCTCAATCCAAGCCCACCGCTGAGGAAGCCTGAATCCCAGCAGCGCCACTTCACAAGCGCAGGAGCTCAGGCTCCTTTCCCAGCCGCTCGCAGTGTTTCCCCGACAGTCTGTAAAACAGGAACACTGAACCCTACCCCGGCAGAGACTGCAGAGACTGCGGCAAAAAGAGAGGGTGCGCTATGCAGTTGGCGGTCACGGTGGCTGTTACTTCAGTGGCCTCCCTCCCTCCACTGTCTTCACTTCCTAATTTATTCCCCCTTGTTATGCAAAGGCAAACTGAATCAAAACCTCTTCAGTGGTTTCCTACAGCCTAGGACAGTGTTTCTGCGTGGTAGAGGGAAAATGAAAACCACTTGCTAGTATGCAAGTAGCTTCAGGTGTCAGGTGGTCACCCTGATTCCATGTGCTGGGGTACTGGTGCTCCTTCACCAGCAGAAAACAATACAAAAGTGAAATTTTTAAAAATCTCATTTATAACAGCATCAAAACCACAAACATTGAGGACTAAAATGAACAAAAAGGGCATAGAACTCCATAATGAAAACTATTCAACAGCACTAAGAGAAAATTTTAAGTGATAAATAAATACACCGTGCTCAGGAACTAGAAGATCAATATTAATGTCGGTTCTTCCCAAAATGATCTATGTAGATCCAGTGTGATCCCAACAGAGCTTTCTGAGGCAATTAGAAAAGTTGATTCTGTGTTGTATATGGAAAAGCAAAGGACCTAGAATAGCCAGTCTTGACAAATAACGTTGGGAGAGGCACACTATCTTATCTGATTGTGTGATTAGCAAGTCCAGAAACAGACCCATACATGGTGATCAACTAATTTCTTTTTACAAGCCTTTCCATGGAGAAAGAAATGTCTTCAAAAAACAGCGCAGAAACCATCAATAACAGTCATTTAATATTACATGAAAAAGTAAATTATACTACTCTTACCTCATGAGATACCCAAAGTTAATTTTGAGGTCGGCCATATACAGACTAAACAAAAAACAGAGAACTATAAAACTTCTGTAAGAAACCATTGGAGAAATCTGTGATCTTGGGTAGGCAAAGATTTCTCAAAGACAAGAAAAAAAAGCAGAAACCATTAAAATATAATGAACTGAACTTTATAAAAATTTAAAAGCTCCTGCTTTTTAAAAGACAGTTAGGAAAATGAAAACCACAAACAGGAGAAACTATTCACAATACATGTATCTGCCAAAGGACTTGTACAGAGAACGTATAAACAATTCCTCCAACGCAGTAACAACAAAAAGAACTACAATTTTTAGAATAGGCAAAAATCCCCAAAGTCATACTGTCTGATTCCACTTACGTAACATTTTTGAAATGGAGATCAGACTATGGATGCCAGGAGTAAGGGGCAGCGGCAGGGAGGTGGGTCCGGTTATACGAGGGTAACAGGAAGGTTACTATGGTAATCGAACTTCAGTATTTTGATTGTGGTGGTGAATACATGAAACTACATGTGATAAAATTGTATATAACTAAATGTATATACATTTAGTATAAGTATATATAAGTATATACATTTAGTATATAAGTATATACATTTAGTATAAGTAAAACTACCTTCACAAAAAAGATCAGTGAATTGTATCAGTAACAGTATTCTAGTTGTGATATTATACTTAATTTTTCAAAATGTTACCATTAGGTAACATTTTGAACCATTAGGTAACTTATATACTTATAACCATTAGGTAACTTATATACTTATAAGTATTTATATACTTATTATATTTATAAGTATATATATACTTATATATATACTTATACTTTAGTATAAGTGTATATATATATAACTATATACTTATATATACTTATACTAAATATACATTTAGTATAAGTATATATAAGTATATACATTTAGTATATAAATGTATATACATTTAGTATAAGTAAAACTACCTTCACAAAAAAGATCAGTGAATTGTATCAGTAACAGTATTCTAGTTGTGATATTATACTTAATTTTTCAAAATGTTACCATTAGGTAAAGTCTACGGGGGATCTCTCTGTACTCTTTGTTATAACTGCATGTGAATCTACAATTATCTCAATAAAAACTTCAGTTAAAAAATGGGTAAAAGATTTAAACAGATACTTTACCAAAGAAGATACACAGATGCCACATGAGCACATGAAACAAACTGTGGAATTCAAAAATAGAATTCAACTCAGCAACAACGAATGAATTACTGATATGCACAACCAGATGGAGAATTTCACAGACACTGTTACATAAAAGGCAGACAAAAAAAGAACACACACAGCATGAATCAAAACAGCAGCCTGTGGTGGATAAGGGGAGTAACCAGAGGGGGTCCAACAGCACTTAATGGGGTAACAGAAGTAGACTGTATTTTGACTGAGGTCTTGGTCGTATATGGGTGTACTATCTGTCCAAATTCAACCAGCTGAGCACTAAGCTCTGTGCGTCTTACTGTGCGCACGGCTCAATTAAGAAAACTGGTAAAACAGGCAGTATTCAGTTATGTAAAAACTGTGACGATGGCACTTGAATGCCTCTATTTTGGGGGGTGTGGGGAAGGGGTCAATCTAGAATATATAAATTCCAAACTGCATAGAACATCATATAAAGACCATCACAATGGCCCCTGCCTTCCTGGGCCAGCCCCCTGAAATCCCTACTCAAACAGAAGCTAAACTAGCCCTGAACCAAATGCTGGTAATTAATTCCCTGTTACTTCATGCCTCAGTACCCTAACGCAGGGTATTAACCAGCTAAATAGGATCCCTTCCTTGTGAATTCCTACTTATCTTTCAATACTCATGAGAAATACCATGTCATCTTTATAGACTTTCCTGCCCTTCCTCTGAATTCTCATAAAAAAGGCAACGAAACTTACTGAGGACTTAACGCCTGTTAGACATTTTCACACAGTACCTCATCCGACTACCAGAACGAGAGTGTTGACAAGGTACTGCGAGTTAATAACCACTGGTGGGCTGGCGTCACTGTCTACGTGAGAGCTGACGAGCACAAAGGTGCAGCAGTTTAATGCTGAAATTCTGCTCAGCAGTGAGAAAAAGTGCAGCTCAGGAGATATTCGATAAATGCAGAAATACTGTTGTTGTATTTTAATGAATGGTCAATTAAGTCTTGTCCATTGCAGGAGAACATACTTGGTTCTAATTCTTCCAGGCAAGGGAAAAAAAAGCCAACACGCTCAGATGACCCTTTGGACACTTACCTATAGTCTTTCGTGTCCTTTGGTGCAAGTAAGCCCTGAAGCTCCACCACAAAGCCCTCATGCAATAAACAATGAGAAACGGGAATGCTAGAGGGGAAAAAATTGAAATTTTGTTTTAGGAGACAAAGAATCAACACCTTAGAATGAAATCCAGACTGGGGGTTTGGAACGTCAGAGCCCAGGCATGACCTCCAGGGAGTCGGTCTGTCAATCCCACACGCATTTAGGTCTCCGCGCACCCCTCTGAGGAAAGGGTCCACAGCTTGCATGTTTCCCACTCCCCCAAATCATGAGTGACCATAAAGAACTTTTCCCTGATGTCTCAAAAGTTTAAAACTACACTGTGGTGCAGCCCTTTACAGAGACCCCAGGAATGCCTGAAGTATGTGAGACTGGCTGCTAAGCTTCACCGGTCTCTTTCTTCCATCCTCGTTCCCTTTAATGACCCGTCCGGTCACTTAGTGTGTTCACACGCCGCCTACTCTAGCAACACACCCGTTTGTTCACACTTGGCATAAATTTAACTCCTCCAGCTTCTTATTCATTTTGACAATTTATTTAACATTTGAGGGGTAACAGGTTTAAGTATCATCATACTTTACTCTCCCATGACCTATGGTACTTTGCTTATATTCCATTGAACAAGTTTACTTAAACCACTGTCTTGAAGTCAAATTTTATTGTATTAGTGTGCATAGCAGAACGTTTGTATAAATGGCACTCTGTATAAAGGTATGTTCCTTTAATGTAAAACTGGATCTTATGCTACCATTAATGCTCATTTCCTACTAATATGAACATGCTTTTGTGTTTCACAAAACTAGATACAGAACCTAAGGAGCTCAGTATAGAAATTAGAAATAAATAGTAAACTCTAACATAATATGCTGCTGATAGCTTATTTTTGGTTGGTCCCTTCTATCTTAAGATTTGACAGTTTCACTCAAAAATCATTTTGTATTTAATTAAAGTGGATCCCCATAATCTTCTTTCCAATAAAAAAAGTGTTAGGAAAAGTTGATATACATGTTAAAAAAAGTTTATTTCTAGTTGATATCCAGTACTGTGTGCTTTACATGATCTGGAGGAAAGTTATTTTTCTCTACCAAGTTCAGCAGAGAGCAGGAAACAACGTTTAATGATGTGAGCGTTTTCAAGTTCATTCAAGACTGTGCTGGCACAGAGAAAACATTAACCCTTTGATAACAGTATTAACTTTTCTCACTCTAAGGAAGATGCTCAATATTTCTGTGTCTCAGCTTTCGATTTTGTAAAATCAAGTATCTAATTTTCTTTCACCGTTAATCCCTAGAGTAATCTGTTTCTTTGGATTCTCATTCTCACCACTTAAATCCTATTCTTAGATGGGGCTATCGGAGTGTTCTGACCTTAAACATTAAAAAACCAGTTGGGCCTAAAACTAGTGCAAAGCGAAGACCAACTATTTTCTACTATGTCCGTATGGAGGTCCTCACTTAAATGGGGTGGGACGGGCGGAAGCGGAGGAATGTCCGAACAGAAGATACCTAGGCCTGACAAATAGAAACCCGAAGCCGGAAAGGACCAGAGGGATCCAGAGGTAGCCTATCCTCCATTGCACAGCTCTCGGCGACCCAGAGACGGTAAGTAACCAGCCTCAGGTCACACAGCAAGCAGGAGTAAAGCATCTCCACAAGACGCGACGCAGTCCTAGGATTACCGACTACTTGAAGGGCCCTGGCTACCCAGACCAAAGGCCCCACCGCTCCTAGGCCCAGTGGTGCCGGGCGCGGAGAGCCGGCGGCTCCTCCCAGGAGGCCCCGCGCAGTCGCCGAGAGTCGTGCCCAGCTCGAGACCTACTCAGTGGCCCGCACGAAGTTGCATGCCTCCGCCCGGCACACGTAGAAGCTTTTTCCTTTATTCGGGCCCTCGTGGACGCCGGTCTTCAGAAAGCAGAAGTTCCCTGAGGAGAGAAGGGAGAGAAGGTCGACCACAGTTACGCCGCGATAGATGGACAGACCCCCAACAGACCCTAGGACCCCGGACCCTCACCGTGCCTGGGACATCTAACTAATTCCATCGCGTTCTTCCTCGCCTCTGTCCTGACTTCCTGCGCCAACACTTGCTTCCGTCTTGCAAGACCAATCAACATCCTTAACCCCACCCTCTAGCTACTATCAGCCAATCGTACCGGAGGTTCGCTCACCTACAACCAATCATAGCCATTCTCAGGCTTGGCGCGCTCCGAAATTAAATAAACTAGAAGGCGTGGGGTACAGGGGCGTGGTAGGGGGCGTGGCTGAAGGCGGAAGGAGGCTTAGAAGCTGGTTGGGCCTCCAGGGAGAGAGGAGCGGGCGGGTGTAGGACCTGGCTGAATCCGATTCCCGTTTAAGACCCGGTGGCGGCCCCAGAGAAAACACGGGTTTACAGGCTGCAGCTAGGAGCGCAACAAAGAAGGCTCGCTCCTGCCGGTGGCCGAGAACTCCTTGAGCTTCCCAGTCATTCCTGCTCCGGGGCCTGGCGCTCGTGGGCGCTCTGATGCTGCTGGGCTCAGTCACGGTCACTGGAGAGAAGTCTGGAGAAGCGGCCATCGCAGGAGGAGCCGCAGGATTTGCGGGTGCAGGAGCGGCGGAGGCAAAATGGGGTGCGGGATAGAGGTGATGCGGGCACCCTTTAAAGTTGCCTGGTGAACTGACAAGTCACAGAGCAGGCATAAAGGACCCCACGACAGTCCTTTAAATTTGCGTAGCGCTTAAATACACGTCTCTAGACTCGACAAACTGGTGAGATGGACAGCATTTTATGGAGGAACCCCGAGATTCATAGAGGTTTCAGTGCCTCACCCAAGGTCCTAGAATCAGTGAATGGGCGATCTTCCGACAGGTGCCCAGGGGACCACGCAGCTGCCTCCTGCGGGTAGGGAATGTTCCTAGACACTCGTAGTGTAGGAGCCCTGAGATTATCTTTGATGAAGGGATATTTTGCTTTGTACTTTTTGTTTGTCAGATTTTTCCTACTAGTAATGCTTTGGTAATATCAAAAATCATGAGTGAAATTACATAAAAGAGGACTGTATTTGAAATTGTAATAAAATCTGTCAGGTAATAAAATCCGCTAATAAAAAGGGAGGAATAGAAATCAGACTTACTGCAATAGAGAAGGCTTTGTGTTACAGCTATTGAGGACTATATGGCCACACATAGGGTGTGACATGTGCTACTGTACTGAGTGGGGACAGTGGGACAGAAAATCTGTCATGTCTAGGAAATCTGGGTTATATGATAAATGTAAATGTCATGGAGGTCTGGGAGAGGGAAGGTGAATCTGAGGTGTCATTTATTAATTAAACAAATACATATTAAATAGCTTTTTTGTGTGCCCAGTGTGGACTGGGTGCTTGAGAAATGTAGCATTTATTTGTTCACACACACACACGAAGTTTGTAATGACTGTTCTAAACCCAAAGAGCTTACTCAATATTTGGTAGAGACTGAACACAACTATCAATATAAAATAGTGGAATTAACAGTAAACTCTATGGGGCTAGATAAAGATGTACCTGAAACCAAAGTGGAGTTAGTTAGTTTATATATAACTAGTCCTCTGAAACACCTATAGATAAACTTAGAGACAAGACAGGAGCAAAAAAAAAACAAAAAACAAAAAACCCAAACCAACAACAAATAGATAAATAGAGGCATTTTCATTTTTCCCAGATTATAATTCTTGCACTGAGAGATTTTTAAGTATATACTTAATAAATATTAATTGGGAGAAGCAGACCATGGATACTGGATTTGCAGGAAGAGAGGCACGGTAATTTAATTATTTCTTGAATAATCTTTTTGAAACAAGACAAACTCGGGGCCTCTTTAAATGTCCCGTTCAGGAAGAAGCTCTTCCTCTGCAAGAATCCCAGCCAACATCTCAGGTCTAACCCCATGAAAATGGGAGCAGCCAGATCACAAAAAAGGGGGATGTTTCTTTCATAAATCTGTGATACGCTAGATCAGAGTGGTTAGGCTCTGGACAGCTTGCCTCACCTAATCAGTCATAAGAGTGAACAAACAATTAAGTTTGTCTGTGTGAAAGGTGGCCCTAATATCGGCATGGACTGTAATGAATTATACAATATACACGTAAATTAGGGTATGTGTATTAACTTTTATTCTTTGTCCATATTTTTAACTTATATCCTTTTTTAAAATTTTAATTATTTATCTTTAGAGGGGAAGGGAAGGCGAGAGGGAGAGCAATATCGATGTGGTTGCCTCTCATGCGTCCCCTGCTGGGAACCAGCCTGCAACCCAGGCATGTGCCCTGACTGGGAATCGAACCACAATGCTTTGGTTCGCAGGCCCATGCTCAATCCACTGAACTACACCAGCCAGGGCATTAACTTACATCCTTTAATTGCCTGCAGACCTGTAGAGAGACCACTGAAGAATGTGCTTTATGGACCTCTATTTTGAGTCAGATTCAGAATCTGTGCTGGTTGTACTTTAGAGCTTGGTTTATTCTAAACGAATGCCTAGGCTAGGTCCTAGAGGTACATGGTTCAAATACACAGCTTAACGATACAATACATTCTTTCCATATGGGGCTGGTCAGATGCAAAGTATGTGTTGGGTTTGTTCTAAAACTGGACTGTAGTAATAGCCGCACAACTATATAAATTTACTAAGACTCAGAACTGTACGCTTCAGATAGGTGAATTCTATGGTATCTAAATGATCCCTCGATAAAAGATGTACAAAACAAAGAAACAAAAGACACAAGGCATAAGCAATGTCAAAACGTCTTTGTGGAAAATAACAGCTACGACTGATTATCTAAACTCTGTTGACATCCTAAGGAAGGAAAACAGTGAAGAAGTAAAATAGTAGAAACTCGCTCGTTTCAGACGATGTAGCTCCTTAGGTAGGCTGGTTCTCCATCCTGTAAAATGAAATCCAGAGTGGTTCAAATACACTCACTTTATTTTTAAACGTTTTATTCATTTATTTTTAGAGAGAGGAGAAGGGAGGGAGAAAGAGGGAGAGAAACATCGATGTGTGGTTGCCTCTCTCCCACCCCCTACTAGGGACATGGCCTGCATCCCAGGCACATGCCCTGACTGGGGATCAAACAGGCGACCCTTTGGTTCGCAGGCCCAAACTCAATCCACTGAGCCACACCAGCCAGGGCCAAATACACTCATTTTCATTCTTGGGAAAATGAAAGAAACATATTTCCTCTGGTCAGATTGTGCTGGCTGGCATATAGAGGTCTGTCTGGAAAAATTTGAGCCATTGCTAACATATGAGAATGGTTTACACAACATCAATGTAACCTGGTAGCCAAAAGAATGGATTGGAATGCTCATGTGTGAACAATGATGACTTCACTGTACTAGTCTGTGGGGGCAGTAGATGCCATTGAGTGAGCATGTGCACTGTGTGGCCATCACGTTCAAAATGACTGAGTGAGTAGAGCAATGAACCTGCATCAGATTTTGCATTCAGCTCAAACATTCCTCTACGGAAACTATTCGGATGATTCAGAAGGCCGCAGCGATGGGCAACTGGGGACTGGCAGCTTCTTCAACACAACGTGCCTGCTTGTGCATCACGTCTTGTCTCGTGCAGAGTTTTTTTGTGAAACATCAAAGCACCCAGGTGACTCAGTCCCCCTACAGCCCAGATTTGGCGCCCTGCAACATCTAACTTTTCCCAAAACTAAAATCACCTTCACAAGGGAGGGAGGTGGGTTTGGAGCGGGTAGGGGAGAGTGGTGGGGAGGAAATACAGACTGTAATTGAACAACAATAAAATAATTTTTAACAATCAATTCATTAAAAAGATGAAGTAAAATAAAATCACCTTCAAAAGGGAAGAGGTTTCATGCTGTAGATGCAATTCAGGAAACTACAGCAGGGCAGCTGATGGCAATTAGAGCTGTGTGAGGTCCCAATGTGCCTACTTTAAAGGGGAGCGAGGCACCACTGTCCCATGTGCCATGTTTCTTGCATCTTGCATCTTCTTCAACAAATATCTCTGTTTTTCATAGTACATGGCTGGATACCTTCTGGGCAGACCTCATACAAACATGTCAGACATCTGGAAGATACCAATGGTGAGGGGCTCAGCTAGAACCGCCACCCCTTGACATCCCCATTGTTATCTGTATTGTTTAAAAACAATCGGCGATGCCAAGTTTCAAATTATTTGTAAAATTCTAACTTTTATGTAACCTTTACCTTTACGCATTATTTTACAGATTGAATTATTCAAATGTGTTTATCCAGTTAATTGGTAACCTAAGTATTTTCTGAATTTATATCCCTCTGGGTTTTGCTCATTGCTTTGGGATGAGGTAGAGAAGGGTAACTAATTTTATTTTTAATTATATTTTATGCTTATCTACTATAGTTGTACCACTTTTTCCCCCTTTGACCCCTCCACCCAGAATCCCCCAGTCCCTCAGGCAATCCCCATACCATTGTTCATGTCCATGGTCATGTGTATAAGTTTTGGGGCTACTCCACTTCATATGCTGTACTTTATATCCCCAAGTTTATTCTGTAACTGCCTCTTTGTATTTCTTAAACCCCTCACCTCTTCACCCATTCCCGCACAACCCCCTACCATCTGGCAACCATCTGCTCTCCATATCCATGGTTCTGTCTCTGTTCTTTTTTCTTAGTTTGTTTTTTAGGTTCAATTGTTGATAGATATGTATTTATTGCCGTTTTATTGTTCATAGCTTTGATCTTTTTCTGACATAAGCCCTTTTAACATTTCATATAATAATGGTTTACTGATGATGAACTCCTTTAGGTTTTTCTTGTCTAGGAAGCTCTTTATCTGCCCTTTGATTCTAAATGATGTCTTTGCTGGGTAGAGCAATCTTGGCTGTAGGTCTCTGCTTTTCATGACTTTGAATATTTCTTGCCAGTCCCTTCTAGCCTGCAAAGTTTCTTTTGAGAAATCAGCT
>PVKM010050173.1:0-10783 GCA_004027735.1 Carollia perspicillata
GTGTGGCTCAGTAGATCGAGTGCCAGCCTGTGAAACAAAGAGTCACTGGTTGATTCCCAGTCAGGGTACATGCCTGGGTGCCAGGCTTCTAGTAGGAGGAGAGTGAGAGACAGTCACACATTGATGTTTCTTCCCTTTCTTTCTCCCTCTGAAGTAAGTAAATAAAATATTTTAAAAAATACTTAAAAACACTACATTTATTACCTCATATAAGTTTCTGTGGTTTCAAATCTTTGGAGCTGCCTAGCTGAGTGGTTTTGGCTCAGTGTATCTAAAGAGATTGGCTGAAACCATATGGAGAATTGACTACAGAAGAGAATACACTTTTTGATTGACATAGTCACATGTCTGTGGGCAGGAGGCCTCTTCTTGTGATATGGACTTCATATTGCTGCTTGAGTGTTATCATTGGCATGGTAGTTGGATTAACTCAAAGGAAATGATCCAAGGTGCAGTGCCTGTTATGATATAGCCTTAAAAGTCACACACCACATTTTTCTCAATTTCAATAGGTTCTACATATCAGCACCAAGCTTGAGATGATACTGAACAAGGATGTGAGTAAGAAGAGGTTAATATCATTGATGTCTAGCAGTCTGGTTACTTCAAGGGTAGAATTATTTTAGTACTACTGCTATCATTGGCAGTAGTTCAAAAGTCATCATGAACATACTGATATTGTCAACATTGTATGGAAAAAATGAAATAAACTATTGGTCACATCTTGTTTAATTTAACTCTTACATCAGGTAAAACTTTCAGGCAATGTTGAATGATCTGACCCCTATGACTTACCGCAGCTACTAGTATAGAGATCAGTTCTGTAAAGGTTTTTCTCAAGTTTTACAGTTTTTCAATTTTATAGTGCCTCACTTTTGATCTGTACCACAACGTTCTTACTTTATAGAAGATGCACTGTTTATCTGGGCTTTCTTTAATAACACAATGACATGCTGATAAAAACTGAAGAGCACTATGAACGTGCAACCTAGACTGCAGGAGTCAGTGCAGCATGTCTGATAAGCCGATCCCTAATTACCATGCCAGCTCTGGGCTTTCTTACCCCAAACAAGGCTGACTGCGTAGCCCTAGACAATCTGATATTTTCTATTTTTCTCTCCCTTGCGCTTTATTCTTTATCTTATTAAACAAACAAACAAAAAATATCCTGCCTCCTGTTGGAGGAGGTCATTGAGAGTATGTAACTGCTGGTTGACTTGAGAGTTGGCTCTGGGAAATTAAGGATTCTAAGGGTTAAACATTTGAATTAATAAATACAATTAAAGATACTAGAAATAAAAGAAACATCTCTTTAAGGACAGTAGAATGTGTTTTTGGTATGAAAAGTATGAAGTATAAGCATATGTTTTTGTTAAAGGAAAAATAAAGTAATTTTGTCCTGAATTAAAACAACTGATAATTCCAAAATGAAAAAAAAAGAAAAAGAAAGAAAAAGAAAAAGAAAAAAATCTATACATTACTTTATGGAAAATATACTTTATGTTCTGTAATAGGAATTTAATACTGTGGTAAATACTCTGATAAATAGTGAAAGTACATTAGTATGTTGGCAATTGTGGTCTTGGAAAAAAGGGATAATACATATGAAGTGAAGAGAGTGATAAAAAGTATCAGAGAGGTGAACATGCTAATATGGATATGCTACACAAGATCAGAACATTTATTAGTTGACTATATTCTCTTGGATGGATCAAAGGATATTCTGTGTATACCAAAGAAGAAAAGAATTCTTTGGTGAAGAAGTTCCCTAGCATCATTAAGTTCTATTGCCACTGTTTTCTGCTGGTCAGGCTATAGATAGGAGATACTATACAAAATTAGCATCCCTGGTTAAGAACATGGTGTGGTTCTGAAATATTAGAAATCAGTACGTATTTAACTGTCATAACCACAGTAGATATAGTTACTGTAAAGATTGTTATACAGGAATCCTGATCCCTGGAGTGCTCTAGAAGATAGAATATGGTTTCCCAAGGGCAAGATACACAGGCTTTCAATAATAAATAGTTTAAGTTTATAGCCAAAATGATTTCAGGATGAAAGTAGTAAATTACCTTTCAGTTTCCAGTTTATATCTGGATTTTTCAGTCCTGAAATCTGTTACTAAAGAGGAGGGTGGGTCTGCATGAGAATAAATAACCAGGACACATTGGAAATTATATGTAGTAATGATTTCCAAGTCATTTCCCAAGAGACATGTGGCCATTTACTCAGTTAACTGTGGTCAAAGTAAAGAGAAATACTTGAACTTTTTAGGATAGTGGACACAGAATTCAAGTTGACATTGATGACCTATAATGCAAACTACCATGTATTCAGATGAGGATAAATGAGGGCCAAGTCTTCAATGGATTCCTTGCCATAATCAGGTCATAAGTTTTTCTCAACTTTTACTGGTTCATGGATTTATGCATATAAATTTTATATACTAAAATAATTCAAAACACTGTACTAGTTTAACAAATTTTAATTTCACTTAAGGCAAATTGAACAAACAATACCAGGTTTTTATGTGCATATTCCTGTCCTACCTATGCAAATAAAATTATCCTCTGTAAAATGTTGGCATTGGACTAATTTATAACTCAAATCTAAGGGATCTCAGTGTTTTTTTAATGTGATGGATGATATAGAAAATATGTAAAAATACTCAAAATTTAAAAAAAAATCAAGCAATACCATATGTTTATGGTTCACCTTTCTGATCATATGTTTCAAGAAAGTTAGGATCAATTGATGAAGATCTTGATGGGAAAATTCATTTCATTAGATTATGAAATAGCAGTAGTAACAGGGATGATAACAATGTAGTACAAGTCCTTACTTTAGATGCGTATCAATGGAAAGTATTTAAAAGCTTTATAAAATTTTAAAAACTCAGATAATCCACATGAACTATAAGAACAAATAGCCATCAAACAAATTTCTGGGATTTATAAAGTATGATATGATTTAGTAGATAGTAAAACAGAAATATGTGTTTCTTGATAAGATTTATAGGGCTTAAATAATAAAAGTTAATAAATTAATAGATGATTATGAAAGGATATTATATCACACACACATATATGTGTGCATTCTCTTCTGTTATATTTTAAAGGTGTACATAAACCAATCAACCAGATTTCCCTTGCTGTGAGGATGAATACTGGGCAGTATGGACTATGAAAATGATTAGATATGTAACTTGTCACGACATTGCATTATTTATTAATTGTAGGGTGTGAGGTAAAAGTTAATGCAGTGTTATGACATGCAATTATAGGATAATGTAAACTAGTTTTTCATTTAAATTTATTGTTAACTGGGAATACCATACAATTCAAAGAATAACCAAAACTTTAAGTGGAAGAACTAAAGGAGAACTGAATGAGATAAACAATTGGTGTACAATTTTGGTAATGCAAAATGAATAAGTTCTAGAGACCTGCTGCACAACACTATGGCTTTAGTTAATGATACTGTATTGTGCACCTATGAAGTCTACCCTCTTAATGAAATTTTAACAGCCCTCTCAGTCCCTTTGGGATGATCTAACAAAAATGGATAGATATTATGACTTAAAAACATTTATTTTTCATTTTTCTGTGAAATCCAAGACAAGACTGACAGATTTGGTGTCTGATGAGAGTCTGCCTCCTAGTTCATAGATGGCCATCTTCTTACTATAGCCTAACCCCCTCAGGGGTTAGGGAGCTCTCTGGGATCTCTTTTATAAGGGCACTAACTCCATTCATGAGGGCTCCACCTTCATTACCTAGTCATCTCTCCAAGGCCCCGCCTCCCAATACCTTTAGTTTGGGGATTAATATCTCAACATACAAAAACTTAATCTAGTGCTTAAGGTAGAAATTCATCCATGCGTATAAATATTTCCTTAATTATGTTAATAAAATATAATTTTATATATTAATGCAGTACATCTGTTTTAATACATAGGAACTCATGTCAATGTGTTTAAAAGTGGGTATATTATTTTACCACCTGCCAATGTCAAGATCGCTGCTGATATTTAACTTGTATCTGACAAATCAGAAAATTATAAACATGATGGTAACTAATATCATATTTGACCAGGTAATTGGTACTTTAAGTATGTAGTATATTTATAAAGTGACAAATGTGAGAGGTGGTGACAAATCCTCCCAATTGTGGGGCATCAAATAAAACACATTCCGACTGCAGTAAGGAAAGATTTCAGCCAAAAATATCATTGCCAAGGGGAGCAGGAGAGGCTATTACAATAGGGCAAATATTCCAGCCATAAGTCTTAATTTCAAGCAAAAAAAGACCTTCCTTCCCTCTCTTCCCTTTCTCTTTCCTTTCTTTTTGGAGAAGAACAAATGAGGCTAGGAGAACCAGGCATGGTGAAGTGGCTGATATTATTGGACAGCTAAGTAGGAAACGCCTTTCCTGGAGGTCAGCTGAGTATCAGGAGAATCTTTAAGTAGCAGCCGTTTTGCTTTCCAGTGCTCAAGGGTGGTGCAAATTTCTGGAGTCTACTGGGACAGATAAGCTCAACTAAAGCTCAACCAAACTTCAGTTTGGTCAAGTTAGATATTTTGTCCAGATTGATATATGGTTTTAACAAATACAGCTCATCATTTATTAAGGTAAAGAATGCTTTGTTTTTCTGAGTATTATAGCAACAGTCTCCTAATTTATCTAGTCCTTTAATTACAAACAGTAATTTATTTACTTTGCCTGTACAAACTCAAATTTGAAATCAAAACTCTACACACAGAGAGATTCATGCAATGCTTAATGTCAGAAAAGCCTGAGAAATGCATCCTTAGGCTGTTTTGTCATTGCACATGCATTATAAAGTGCACTCAAACCTAGATGGCTTTACCTACCACACACCTAGGCCACATGGCACAGACTATTACTCCTAGGCTACAAGCCTGTATAGTATGCTATTGTACAGAAAACAAAAAGTTAAATTAAGGACAAGAGGAAATTATGCAATAAAGGGAAATGGTAAACATGAGACATATGAGATTGCTGTCGGTGTAACACAGCATACCCTATTACAATGAACTATTTGTATACAGTGTGCTTTAAAATAAGAGTAAAACATAATATAGTAAATACGCAAACCAATAGCACATTAATTATTACCAAATATTATGCACTATTACTGGCAGCACAGTAGGTTTGTTCACACAAGCATTACCACACACCATGTGAGTAATGTGTTGCATTACAACATTGTGATGGCTATAATATCACTAGGCAAAAGGAATTTTTCAGTTCCATTATAATCTTATGGGCCCAACCATTGTGTATGCAGTCTATCACTGACTAAAACAATATATGGCACAGGACTGTATGTATATGTTTATGTATATATATATATATGTATGTACATGCATTCCCTATTGGCCCAAACATTCATACAGATGAGAAATCATGTTATTTTGCTTTTCTCCTCTTTCTCAACTGGCACAATCTTTTTCTCTCATATAGCAAAGTGTCCATCTCTACAGAAAACACTTCTGCACTGCTTTTTCATTATTAAATTTATTGGGGGTGACAGTGGTTAATAACATATATGTTATATATGTTTCAAGTGCACATTTCTATGATATATGATCTGTACTTTACATAAGGTACCCAAAGTCAAATCATCTTCCATCAGATTGTTTTCACAAACCACTCATGATTCATATTTCAGTTTTAAGTTCATGTCAACTGCCTTAACCTTAATCAACTGTGATAAACTATTAATTTCCTTGTTTCTACTTAATCAGCTCTATTTCAACAATAACACTTAGCACATATTAAGTATTTCTTATATGTGTCAAATGCTATATACATTTAGCTCATTAAATTTTCACAAGAACTCTACAAATCAGTTATTCTCACTTATATTTTACAGATTAGGAAACTGAGGCACACAACTCACTGAAGGTCACAGAGCTGGTAGCTAGTGGAACTCTAAGTTTAAATATGTGGATTGTATCAAATTCTTTACTTATAATAACTACACTAATGTGCACAATAACTTTTACCTACTAAAACAGTGGTCAACACAGCATATGACAATTTATCTCTCTGAAGCACCTCAGGAAAACACAAGTGTTCTTTAAACACACCTCACTTCACGTATAAATCTGTTTTCCAATGCCCTCATTCCTAGCCTGGAATGCATATCATATTCCATATAAAATTAGTTAATTTCTTTATCTATAATGAGTATATAGAATAATATAGATCTAGCTAGGTATATCCTACATACCCTTATAAAATACTTTAATGAGACTTATTGATTCTGTGAATATTTTCCTTTAATTTTGTCTCAAAATGCCTTAGGATTAAAGAAGATCCTTAAATAGTTATGAATTAATTTCATGGGCATGCTTTTCCTAGAAAATTATTTGGTGTCAAGAGCAACACCCTGGATAGTGAAGCATTTAGGGCCTGGATCTCTCCTGGTGTGCAGACACAGATTTATTTCTGCTAGACCAGGCAAACAGTATTTCAAAAACACAATCTTAAAGACAGGAAATGGCAAGGCTAAAGTCAAAATGGCAGGAAATATAGCAAACACAATTGAGAGTCAATGAAACGGAACATATGTTCAAAAACAAATTTATCCTCTTAGATTATTTCTGATTATTTGAGAGTATGCCACATGAATTTTGTATCTTAGCTGGGAGCTAATGAAATATATATTTGAAAAACACTGATAAAATAGAATTTACATAAAGGCAGGAAAATTATGGGTATTCTAACTTTAATTAACGTCTTTAATCATAAGCTAGAACCTTGAAAACCCAGGAGTGTTCAGTTTTTATGTGACTTGTTTTGAAAGGCATTGATATCTGCATTGTGAAAATAATTGAACTGTGTTCTAACCCAATAGTTCTGTTGTGGTTAAAAAGATATATACTTTGAATTATTTAAATCCTCTTAAATGTATTGAGACATTTTTTGCCCACCAGCTGGTCTACCATGGCAAATTAAAGATGTGCACTAGAAAATAATGTGTATATTGTATTATTGTTGGATAGAATATTTCTATATATATTCACTCTATAAAAAAATTATTCATGTTATGGAATGTTTGTGAAACACCCCTTCAATTTTTACTTTCAAATCCTAACCCTAAATGATGTCATTTGGAGATAAGGCCTTTAGGAAGTAATTGGAATTAGATTAAGTCCTGACGCTGGAGGTCTGGTGATTTGGTTTGTTCTTTTATAAGAAGTGGAAGAGAGGGAGATTGCTCTTTCCTCACTATGTGAAGACAGTGTGAGAAGGTGGCCATCTGTAAGCCAGGAAACGAGAGCTTACCAGGACCTGACCATGCTGTCACTCCAGCTTGGACTTCTATTCTCCAGAACTGTGATAAAATTAATTTCTGGTATTTAAGCCATGCAGTCTATTGGTATAGCAGCTGGTGCTGATATATTTCCCATTAAGTCAATATATATGCAACTTATTATACAGATTAATATAATAAAGAAAATTGAAATAGATTAGAACTCAGAATTATTATAGGTGAATATATACTTTCCTATGTCTATATATGTATATCTACACTACTTTCATTCAATCAATAGATTATTTATTGTATTATAATTAGATTGTATTATATTGGATTATAATCACATACATTTTAATATAATTATGTAATACATATTATTCTTAATACATTTAGTAATTACTTCTAATATTTTCAATATTGGTTAGTAGAAATTATTTTTGTGTCTGTGCAAAATGAAAAAATAGTGCATTTGTTTTATTTTTGGGTGCTATGTAGATTTCAATCAAATTATCTTGAAATCAGTAAGATTGTCCACATGATTTCTTAATATAACAAAATAAGGAATTTATGAGACAGAAATCCTAAAATCACAAATGCTCTTCTGCTATTTGCTAACTTCTTTGACCAAGTTACACAAAACCCAAATATCAATTTTCTAAACTTCAAAATGGAAGTTAATTATAATTATACATATTTTACTGTGTAATAAGAAAGAATCAAACACAGATAGGGAATATATGTGATAATTATCAAATTACCCCTAACATTTCCCTAACTCTTGTTTCCCTCTATTTAGCTTGATATTCAGTATTGCAGACAGGTAAATTTTCATATGGCAAAAATTCAATACAGGAAAAACTTCACTGAATTAACTATTGAAACTCAAACTATAACCATATGTGAAGAATAATCTTTAGCTTTCGCAGCCTGAGGCACTATACTAAGAAACCTGAGAGAATATCAGTTACAATGTGTTCTTACTAGCATTTCAACTAGTATTTGTAAATTTGAGAATGAGAACATGCATGCTGGCTTCTCAACAGGAGACAATGTAAGCAGAAGTCCCCATTATTCAAATGCTGCAATGAGAGTAATACTGGACCTGCAAGTAATGCAGGTTTCAGGTGGTGTCTAGGTCTGTAGAACGGAAGGAACTTAATGCAAAGGAAAGAACATAGGACATTTTCTATACCCGGAAATGATCATATAATTAGGGAGAAAGAGATCATGAGCATCACAAAGAGGCCTTATAATTATGATAAGGACTTCCTCATATATATTTTTGATATGTTATTTTCACTATTTTATTTCCCTTTTTATGAGAGAATATCATATTTTAGATAAGGGTTAATTTTTATTTTTAATTTTTTATTGTTGTTCAAGTATAGTTGTCTCCATTTTCACCCTATCACAGTCCCCCACCCCACCCATCCCTGCCTCCCAGCCTAGAACCTACCACCTTTGGTTTTGTCCATGTGTCCTTTATACATGTTTCTTGATGGCCCTTTCCCTATCCCCCCCATTATACCTCTTCCCCCTCCCCTCTGGTTACCATCAGTTTGTTCTTTATTTCAATGTCTCTGGTTACATTTGCTTGCTTGTTTGTTTTGTTTATTAGGTTCCACTTATAGGTAAGCTCATGTTATTTGTCTTTCACTGCCTGGCTTACCTCACTTTAGCATAATGCTCTCCAGTTCCAAACATGCTGTTGCAAAGGGTAGTACCTCATTCCTTCTTTCTGCTGCATGGTATTCCATCATGTAAATGTATCATAGTTTGTTTATCTTCTCATTTACTGGTGGGCACTCAGGTTGCTTCCAGTGCTTGGCAATTATAAATTGTGTGGCTATTAGCATTGGGCTGCCTGGGTTCTTTTGAATTATTGTTTCAGGATTCTCACGGTATAATTCCAGGAATAGTATTGCAGAAAAGGTTTAATTTTTGATGACTATATAGAATAAAATGGTCAGGAAACAAAGAATAAAAAAGACAAATTAATAAATCTTAGAAAAGTATGTTTGAAAACCCAAAGTTAACATCAAATATTATGGCAGCTATTTTTTAAGATAAGGAATGTCCGTTCTTGCCATTTCTATTTCATTGACAGTCTTGACCAGTGTATTATATAAAGAATTCATAGCATTAAAATTGGAAAGAAATAAATTTAACTGTTTTATTCACATATAATAAAGTTATACTCATAGAACTTCAAAAAGGCGTAGGATTGAGGGTGGGAGTGGGGAGTGGGTTGGGCAGGGGGAAGTGGTGGCAGGAAAATGGAGACAACAGTACTTGAACAAGAATAAAAAATTAAAAAATTAAAAATTAACAAAGAACATTTAGAAGAGTTTAGAAATGTACTGCCAAATCCAAAGTAAATTTACCCAGGCCTAGAGCTATAAGCTCAATATAGAAAATTCAATTTTATTTCTATATACTAGGAAGAAAGGATTATAAAATGGCTCTGAGGGATATATTGACTGGATGAGAGTAAAGCAAACTTCCTAGGATGGTGGGAATATTCTATTGTACCAATCACATAATGGACCACAGCTGGAGACATTTGACAAAAGCCACTGACACTCTTCTACATATAAAATAAACTCATTTTGCTGTGTCATATAGCAAAATTGTTTTACAAAGGAAAAAATACTAGAATGAAATATATTTACATCAAATATTTATTATATTAAACATGTAGAAAACAGATTAGTTAATGATCTTATTTAAAGTACCTTGGAAGAAAATAAAAATATTCTCATTTAAATTCAAAAGTAATATCAAGAATTAGATTATAATAACTTAAATTTTTTCTAATCAAGATGAATTATTTGGGCAAATCAAAGTGTATACAGGCTCTTGTTTGTTATACACACACACACACACACACACACACACACACCTTGCAAAGACTATGCTCTTTGTGCAATAGCATTTATTTTAGAACTGGACAGAAAATCACCAAAGCTCATCTTCCTGAAAAGGTAAATATATGTAAGTGTGGGCCACAAGAAAATTCAGAAATAAGGATAATCCTGGGAGATATCTGGATATTAGAAGTTGATATTAAAAGGTAATATTAAACTATTGCACATCATTAAAAACATTCTCCGCTGCTATAATATTCTACAGTTAATGTGACTAGGAATTCGTGACTGCTGGGAGATCTGGATAGGTACATGCAAAAGGTGAAACTTGACCACCAACTAATACTATGCACAAAAATAAACCCAACGTGGATAGAAGACTTAAATATAAGTTGTGACACCATAAAAGTCTTAGAGGAGAACATAGGGCAGGACAATTTCAGATATTCCATGAAGCGATATTTTCATAGATATGTCCCCTAGAGCAAGGGGCATAAAGAAAAGAATAAACAAATGGGACTCCATCAAATTAAGCTTCTGCATGGCTAAAGAAAACATGAGCAAAATGAAATGGGAACCAAATGTATGGGAAAACATATTTGACAATGATACTTTCGACAAG